>BMAO01024878.1:0-17293 GCA_019973975.1 Trichonephila clavata
TTAGAGTTACATTCATATAATATTATTTTAAGAATATTGTCACGGTAAGAAATATTTAAATTCCTTTTTTTGGGTGAAAAATGAAGAGAAAAAGACTTATTTGCAAAACGTTCTGTTTTATGAAAAAACGCTTCTATAATAGTAATAGTTTGGACATTTTCGTTAAAACTTCTCAACAGAACGTGAAATATGATTTTTGAAAAAAATCACGTTATATTCAGAGTAACGATCTATTAAAATAATAACACTTAAAATTTGTCTAATCTCATATATTAAAATTTGAATAAATCCATTTCTAAATAATGGATTTCAAAAATAGGATGTATACAAAAGTCTTAACTTCAGTCAAGTTCGTTTAACACGAAAACGCTTTAAGACGAATATCGGTTAACGCGAAATAATAGAACGCGGTCCCGACCAACTACTAAGTATTCTTATCGCTCAACACGAAAAAGATTTCCCTCCTGTGAAGAACAAAATACGGAAAGCACCTGTGGTTTTCACATGTTTCAACAGAAAGGAGACTAATTTGGCTTGGATGTACCTCGAATAGCCTATTTTGAATCAGCCAATTTCGTTTATCTTAGCTACTTTCACTTCCATCTCTACAAATGCCACTCAAAAAACATCCGAAATGAGGAACCTCGTGAAGAAAAAGTATGCGCAGTTATTTAGACGCACTCTCATTGGCGAAATGAGTAACAAAATGGACGACATCGAACAATTTGTAGACAATTTGATACTAAAAAAGACAATGCAAGGAAAAATAATTAGATTATTTTCCAAAAACTGAATAAATGTTTTCTTTTACAAAACTTTAAAAAAAATTGTATTAAATTTCATTAAAGTTCTTGTGAATGTTTTTGTTTCTTTTATTTTTATTAAATGCATGCATACATGCCACTGCTTCTCAAACTTTCAATACTTACGACCCAATTTTTAATCATAACTTTATCGCACCCCCCCCCCTCCCTTCACACAATAAAAAAGTATTGAGTGCAATAATAATGTACTTTGACGTTAAAGCTACAAAATACGATTTTAATCTTAAACGTACAAATTATCAAGATAAATATTAAATTCTGTATATGACAAACGGAACAGTAATTTTTAAACTTGTCCTAATTTGTTATTGTGAGTTTAATTATTAATACATTGTGCAGTACTATACATTTATAAGTATGTTATATCGTGTAGATGTGTATTTTTTTTTTTTTTTTATGTCAAATGTATATTTCTTATCTTCCTTTCAGCAAATTTGTAATTTTTTTTAAATCCTTTGTTTTGACTAGTCGATATGCTCGTCCCCCCCCCGTAGGTTGTCATGCCCACAGTTTGAGAGCGCTGATATATATAATTTTGTATTGTGTAATTATTGCTCCGCGTACGTTAATTGAGGTTAATGTTGGCTTATAGTTTATAAATATATTAACTGGTATTCATTTTGTATATTATATAGTGCATAAGTATAATATACTAGTCTAATTTTAAATGACTTAAAGCGAAGGATAATCTGAAACCAAATGGGAAAAAAGTGGAATCTTTTTAATTATTAGCCGCAATTATTATCACAAATACATAAAAATGATTGATAACGAAATCTCTTTTCTGATTCTAAGAATACAAAAAAATTTTAGATAAAATATGAATTTTAAATACATTTACCAAAACGTGATTTATAACATTTTTTAAAAGACTTAAATTTTTCGTGTCTTGTAATACTTGTATCCGATCCTGTCAGTAGTTATTAAAAAAATACCAAGAATTAATATTTCATAATTTATTTTATGTGATTATTCACAAAATTCAACACTTGGCACGTCCACCAAAGCGAGGAAAACTGGAAGGGCAATTGTTTCATTTTCACATCAATAACATTAATTAAAACAAGATATCAATCATTGGCATGGCCAAGTAATTTTAGCGCGTTTTTGACATGTTGTATTTTACAATAATGCAACTAATGAACTTTTTATTAACAGCTTAAAAAAAAAAAAAATTTTTTAATTAAAAATTATTAAATTTAAATATGATTCGGCTCATCTAGGGCACAAATGCGACACAATGCCGAAACCCCGAGGTCAATCGGTTAATTATTGGCTGAGAAAAAGGTACGAAAAAATATGGAACGAAGACGAGGACAAAAACGAAGACGAAATTTGCGTCCTAATAGCACTTTTTTACACTACGTGAAAACACGCTAAAAATAACTTTTACTTTACACAAGATAAAAGGGTTGCGTGGCTACAGCGAACGTGGTTGGAGCGGACACATAACATTTCGTGGGCTGAGCGGACACTTTGAAACTCATCGTGGTTTGAGCGGACACATCCCCCCCCCCCATCTTAGAACAGATTCGATTACCGAATTACAAGGATAAATACATTTTTGCCAATCAAATTAAAATACTTCAATTAAACTGTTAAGATGTTATAGTGCGAATACATTTTAAACATATCGAAATGTAATTGAAATAAAAACTCAGAGAAATATTTAAAAATTAATAGTAAGTAACAATATAATGAAGGGTATGAACGAATTTCAAGAATTTTGTAGAAAACTGTATTTTAGAGTCAAATAAATATTAGAACAGTTGCACACACAGTTGCCATAAAATTAATTAGTTTCCTTTATGCAAGTAAAAATAAATAAATACTAGAAGTAAAGTACACAAGATACACGTAGATAAAAGAAAAATAAATACAAGTAAATAAATACTAACTAACCTTTATTATAAAGGCATAAATATCATTTACCATTGGATTTCGTCCAACCTAGTTTCAAAACTTAAAGATTTTAGATATTTTTCTAGATTGTATGATGTTTCGAATTCTTTTAGGATGTTTTCCAATTCTTTCATTCAATTAACACTTATTAGTTAAAATACTAAAACAAGAAACACAAGAAGTGTCTTTTAATTTTAAATCCAGAGAATTAGGCGACCCTGAAATAAAAGGGGGGGAAAAAGAAACATATGTGCAAAATTGAATGGGGGAAAAAATGTGTCCGTTCAAACCACGATGAGTTTCTAAGTGTCCGCTCAGCCCTCGAAATGTTATGTGTCCGCTCCAACCATGTCCGCTGTAGCCACGCCACTGATAGAATAAATATTTTGTCGTAAAATTACAAGAGAGAGTGTGAGAGAGAAAGAGAAAAGAAAATGACACATAAAAAAGATGATTGAACCAATTTAAGGAGCATTCTTTTTTAAGGAACTAAAAATCCACAATTAATAAAAAATAAAATCGATATTATTTTTAAAAAAATCAAACTGAAGTTTTTTTATTGCTCAAAAATTAAAAAAGTGGATTTCTAGAATGAAATTACAAATGTACCTGGGAACAATTAATAAGTGTAATCTTCAGTCAAAAAACAAAAGCTGCATTGAGTTTTCGCACAGCTTGCAGGTGTTTCTACAGAATCTAAAAGTTTTGCAAGCACGAAACGCGTGTGGGCAATTCTTTCTTTCTATTTTATTTTCTTATTTTGCCATCTCGTTAATTAAATGCGCAAATAATCAGCGAGCTTAATTTCTTTTTCTTTTTTTACATGCAAACGATGCTAACGGTTACTTTTAAATTTTATTAATTTCAACATTCTATAAAAATTCAATTCGTAATAAAATAAAGGAAACAAAAGAAAATCTTTGGAAATTAAAAAACAAAATACACATAACAATACATCATAAATAACTAAATACAACAAAAAAAAGAACATAATATCAAACTGCATTTCGAATAGATGTTCTTAGAATGTGTAAAAATAAAATAAACAATTAAAATATTAATTATAATCAAAATAAAACAATGGAACTCATTGTACTTTTGTTAGAGATTAACTTTTGAAAACAAAAATGATGGAATTTAACCTTAAATCACATTTTTGCTGACAATAGTAATGGAATTTTTTTTTCATTTAATTAATTTTAGATTCTGCTAAACAAAACTTTTTTTTTTGCAATCGATTTATTTTCAGATCAATCATTAGAAACAAAATGCATTTAAAAATATATTTTGAAATTCATACCACTTTTTATTAATTTGCATAATAAGTTGGAAATAGCGCATTAAAATAATTCCTGTAAAAAAATGCAGAAACTTTCATTTGAGATGAATAAATTCTTGTTTATAATTAGCAATAAAGGAAGCACGAGGAAACTTGGCGAATCAATACTAATGAAATATCGATGGAAACGCCCAAGTCATTGGTTAATACCATTGGAATTCAAAAATCGATATTCGTGTATAACAAACAGGAAATCAAGTATCTATTGCTTGGAAGAAATTCAAACTGCCATACCAGTAATCGATGCCAAAACAAAAAACCAACGTCAACTCTAAACGTTTACCATTAAAAGTTATTTTAACTTAAAGAATTGCAAGCACTTAAAGAAAAAATTCGAAATTGCTTTGTATTTATTTTCTCTCTCAGATTGTATAAATGTATTGCAATTTTCCTCCAGTAATGGTCGTGTATGTACATAGGTAAAATTCTAAAATATTTATATAAATATATTTAAATAGCGAACTGCTGTTAAAGTTATGTTACTTTCTAGATTGATTAGATAAAACCGATATCGTTTTTAAAAACAAATTAATTCATCGCCAGTTTTTTTTTTTTGCCTAATATTATTGTCCACGGTTCGCTTTTTAGCTATGAAGCCTTGTTACTAGTTCTTAAATATTGCAGAGTTTAGAAAATATTCTAATTATTTAAATATGCTACTTTTTGTTGCTTTTTTTTCCTTGTAAGTGGAATCGTGTTTATTGATTGTTGTTTTCTTTCAATATATATATTTTTATATACTAGCTGATATATCCGTTCTTCGCACGGGGGAATTGAAAAATTAAACAATACAGATTGAAGGACAAAGAAGTTTTGAATGAGTTCACATGATACGTGAATTTCACAAATTAAACAAAAAAAAGCTTTTTGTATACCTCAGCTGAGCAATATATATATATATATATATATATATTTGTTAAATTTATGTTGGTAGATGAAAAAGCTGATAAAAAGGACTTTTTTTTCAATTTATATATTTATTTTTTTATAACTCTCTTCCTAGGTCGATTTTTGAAAACACCGTCCTAAGCCGATCTCTGCTCAACAAAAGTAACATATTGTTACAAATTTTGTGTAATGAACGCTTAAAATAGTGTAAATAATTTATATCTGGATGTGTAATACGTTTGTATTACCTTCAGTTGTATTTATCTTATGTTCAAATTGTAATATTCGCAAGCAACGCCGTTCCTTACATTATAATGGCAATTCAATGGAAACAGAGCGAAATGTTGGTGATAGAGCCAAGTTGGCATCATATTTGGCGACCACATTGGCAACTTGGCTATGGATTGAACGGTGCGGATGTTGCTTTGCTGTAGCGCCACCTGGTGGGGAGCTACAACAAAGAAGATAGCACAAAACCTCTCGACAAAAAAAATACATACACATGCCAATTTCATAGCGATCACGGTGTTGGAGTGAAGCGAGGTCATATGTACACACAAACATCCATTTTTATATACTACAAAGAGAGAAAGAAAGAAATATTCTTCTTCTCTCTCTTGAAAAAAAATTCTTTTCAGATGTGTGTCTATAATTAATTCTTTTCTATTCTTTTTTTTAAAAAATGAGTTCTGAAACCGTATAAGCTTCGACTAAATTTTCTGAACAATTATATTATTGTTAATCTATGAATTGATATTTATGACAACATTGGCGAAAAAATATTGCATTATTAAATAGAACTGGCAGTGGCGTGCGCTAACCTCTAGCTCTCATTGCATTCTTATAAACTCGCTGACGAAAGAGCCTAAGGGGAATCGCTGTGGAAAAAAAATTAAAAATGCGTTTGTCTAGTGGGGAGAGGTTGAACCCCCTGTGTGTACGCATTGATAACTGAAATAGAACACAACTTTTTCGCTTAATCAGTTCTAGATTTCTGACGTTTCTTAATTGTGGTTCGATACCGTCACCCATTAAAATCCTAAACTTGAATAAAACTTATGAAAACAATAAACAAAAAATCTCGGCTACGATTAGATATTTTTTTCCTGAACGTGTCATCGATCCAGATTCAGATATCGATCACTCGAAGTTCCACGGGTATCGATACCCTTTAGTCCCCTTAAAAATGGAACAAAGGAACATTATCGTCTATTCGATGAGAGATGCCTCACAATCGCCTGTTTCGACAAGAAAACTATTTCATAATTGCTTCTCAAATCTCCGGGTTATTGTCAAACATGGTCAGAAAGTAAGTACCTAAACCGAGATGTTTTGGAAAAGTAATCAACGCACTAAAGTAAAAAAAAAGCAAGATAAAGTGATGCGATATATTTCTTCTGCTGTCGTATAAACACTCAGAACGCGGTGTGTTTGTCATCGCGCAGCAGATATAATTCTCTACTCTGTAAATGAAGCTGCTGTCGTGCCAGAGATATTTTGAAGGCCAACTCTGAGCGACCTCGGCACGTGGCTAGTCAAGGACAAAGGCTTCCACCAAGTTTTCTGTTTATCGCTGACTTCCTTTTCCTAACAGCGGACTCTCCTGTTGTAAAAGCTAAAGGATATTTATTTATTCGGGCTTTTTATGTCCTAGATGCCCTTGGGGATATTACTTAGATCTTATGACCAGACCAGATGCTCGTGGAGGGAAGCAGCTGAGATTTGTAATGGAAGTTTCCTCAGTCATAAAAAAAGTGTCATGTTAGTAATTATAGGTGAATGCGGGTATGATTAGAATTCCACAAGTTTTAAAGATAAACTTGCCATCCACTGATAACATTGAGATTTTCTGTTTTGATTACGCTTTTAAAATATCGAAATGTGTGGAATTAATATACAAGAAAAATTGTAAGATAAAAAGAAATAATTTTTTATGTTAACTGTATACATAAGCAACACTTTCTTAAAACTAAGGTGACCACAGTTTTTTTACTTTGTAAAGGAGGACGCACGTGCACGAAACATTTAAGAAAATGTTACGACGTATATTTCAACATTTTATTAATCCAAATAGAAATATACTAATTACGCTTGCATTCATTTTAACTATTTACATAAACGAGTATTTTCCCTTTGAATGATTTTTTTTTTGTCGGTACAGTCGACTCTCGATAATTCAAACCTTCGATAATACGAACCTCTCGATACTTCGAAGTACCATGCTCAGTCCCTAGAAAAACTCTTGATATTTCGATCTAAAACAATACGTTTTGGTATACTCAGTATTTCGAAGTAAAATCTGTGGCTAACCAGACTACAATACGCAATAATTCGAAGTCATGTTATAAAACTCTCGACAATTCGAGAACACTCACTATCATTTACAGTACTGTAGCAAACAGGTTGGAGCTTACAAGTTTTGTTTTGTATTGTCTCTGCGGGTCTCCCCTGTAACGTAGCCACTTTAATGACAATCTTTCTGTTACCCCTACTTTGTGTTTTCCGATTCCTCAGGCGAAAAGACACTTTTATTGCTTTCCTTCTTCAAGTGGACAACAGATCAACCGCACCTGTATTCAGCCGTCTATATCTTTCGTTTAACATGTGGCCTTGCCACACGTGTTCAGAAAAGTCAAATTTAAATGTTACATAGTTTCAAATTCTCTTGGAGTATTTTGGGAGTTTTTTTCTACCCTGTTGATAATTCGAAGTTTTTCATTGGTCCCTCCAACTTCGAATTATCGAGAGTCGACTGTATATCATTGTCTAATACATCGGAAGTTTCGGAGCAAAAAAAAAAATATCCTTCATACAGAATTTTACGGTAAGTACTACAGAACTAAGATATCAACATTCAATCTTATTTCTCACTTTTCCACAAAATTCATTTCCAACTGAAATACCTTCTTCGACTTTTGCATAAGTTCCAGGGCAGCACAACGTAAATTCAACAAGAATAACTAAATTATCATACGGAAAGTGTTAATTTTTTTGAAAGATTAAGTGTTTCTGCCCATCTTTTATCAATTGCAACATGCTGATTTTCCAATTGTTCCAATTTATTAGAATTTAAACATACATTCAGTCTTCAAATTTCTTCAAACAGACAATTGCATCGATTTTAATATCGGGCGTTTCTTTCGATAAAAACTCAACACAGTTTACTATATCTGTCCAATTTACTTGCGATGAAGTCAAAAAATACCATTGAAAACTGTTATTCAATGTGCTATTTATTTCAGACCATTTTTCGATATATTTGAAACATTTGGTTCACACCTCTGAATATAGAGATTAACAAATCAGTTTTAAATTATTGAAAAGGAGGACGATTGGTCACCTTATTAAAACGAAACAAACGTATACGCGTGCTTTGAAAATTTACGGAGTTTTTGAAAAATTGATCAATCTGAAGGTCCTTGGTCGCTTAAGACTAGAATAATTACATAATAATCAATAGAACACTTTTTATTCGTTACGTTGAAGTAAAAACGTTGCAACTTAACTAATGTCAATATTCGGACTGTTGCCAATCTTGCAAAGCAAAAAGGTTTCAAAAAGTTGTTTCCAGATTTGCAAGTATTATTTTAAATGTTAATATTTGTAATCTTAAAAGTTAACAGTAAAATAGAATATACATTATTAAAAAATATTCAAAAAATAAATACAACTTGAGTTAGTCTTAAATATAAAATAGTAAATTACAAATGCCTAAATATAAATTAATGCCAAATTAATTACAATTATTTTTCTATATATTATACATTTTATGCTTTTATTATTTCATTTACTGTTCTTCTGCTTATTTATTAACATAATTTTCTTAAATCTGATTAGGCTTGTGCAGCTATTGGCAGAAAAGATAACAATTACTGTCCCAACATTACTTCCCTACTAGTAACTAAGTTACGAACCAGGAAATGTGGCAGGACAGAGTTGAAATCCAATTGCTATTGGCAAAGAAATGAACAATTATTGTCTCATCAAATCTATTATGTTCATATAATGAAATTTAAGAAAAGAACAGAGATTATAGTGGTGTAACGTACAACCCCACAACTCCCGCACCGCGGGGGTGGGGTAAGGAGTCAGGATTCTAGAGGGCCCAAAACCTGGCTGATACCACGTTCATACCCTTTGCAAGATCCAGTTTGGGGTACTAAAACCTGACTTTGCAGGGAAGGAGGGGGGCTAATATTCTCCATTACGCCACTTATATATGCGATATTTACGCGTATTATTATACTCGAGAGATTATATACGCGTTTACTACATGTATTATAAGGAATCAATTTTTTGGAAATTATGCAAAATTTTAGCTGTTTAAGTTTATAACATACTCTGAAAAAAATAGTTTACTTTATTTTGCACTTAGAATAATGGAATTCATTCGTATAAATCTCTGAAGAATTATTTAAAAGCAAATAATACATAGTTTTATTATATTTTCAATATAATTTCCCATAAATAGTCAATAGTCGTTGTAGATTGTTTAATTATAAATATTCAAACAAAAGTATTTTGCCAAAATGAAAGAAAATGGCAATGATAGCAATTATCTGAAAAATCAAATTCTGAAGCAAAAAAAAAAATTGATATTATAAATATATTTTTGTTTAAAACGTATAAATTATGTAACTCTACAACCCCTCAAATTAATGTCAATTAAGTTTTAAAAAAATTTCTTCGAAATTGCGACTACTTTTTAAAAAAATTATTGTTTCATTATATTCGACATCTTTTTCACAATGTATGAAATTTTTTTTAAGTGAATTTATATATTTGATAATCAAAATTTTATTTTTAATTATGAACATATTTTTTACTATGGTGTATATATGTATATATATATTTATGCACACTACATAACCACTAAAAGTTCTACCTACAGATAGTATTTGAAAGCGATTCAGGTAAGTGATTCGCCAGTTTCCTTTTTTTTCTTCACATTCTACAGATTTAAATGAAACATAAATTACAACATTTGAAAATGTTTCAGAATAAATAAAAGAAAAGCTATACAAAAAAACATATTTTTTGTAAATTCACACTCAGATTTCTTCATGATTCATTTTTAAGCAACAGAGAGCGTCCATTCGGAATCTGGAATTTTTCAGATGCATGATAGGAAATGAAAAGACCTGCTACTCATGTTTGTTTACCATTTATACATAAAATGAACCAAAAAATATCAAATCTGGGTGCGTCTCAAACTTTTTTTATTGGTGAAATATTTTGTTCATTGAAAAGAAAACTTCAAGCATACAAAAGGAATTGTACAAAAAAGGATTGGAACTGAAATTTCATTTGTTTTTCAGACACACACACAATGTGGGAAAATATCTAAAAATCACAATGTCATTCTATCTTCTTTAGATAATAATAATTATTCATTCTCAAAAAAAAAAAAAAAATCAATTTTACTGACAAATTGATTCGTTACTTTTCTGTTATAATTTTTATTTATTATTTTTATTTCATTTCTATTTACCTTTTTATCACGTTATATATTTGAATGGAAGAGACAAAATTGTCTTTATGAAATTCTTTACTGTGAAGCCAAAATGCAATGTGAACACTCATTAGCAAATTATTTATAAACCTTTGAATACACTGTCCTGCAATGGCTCTACCCTCTTTAAAATATATCATGTTTGCAAAAAAACTGAATTTTATTTATTTCAAAATTTAACCCGTGAGAAGAACGTGTACTTCAGCTAGTAAACTATATAATATTTAAAGAGATCAACCATATATCGAAAAAATAAGAAATCTAATTGAAGTAAGCGCATATTTTCTTGAAGGAACACGATAAATATTGAAAAAATTAACAAATCTTAAAGGAAAAAAAATTATATTATCTTTTTCTACAAAAAGTGAACTGTTTTCTTTTTGTACCCAATATATCTCTACAGCAACCATGTAAACTTGACATGGTCAAATAAATAAAATGTCAGTTTATATCTACAAAATATATATATATATATATATATATATATATATTATTTTAGAATAGAAGCCCAGTGGCTGAGTGGTAGTGTTCTGCGCTTCCACACCACAGGTCTGAGGTTCAAACTCCGAGCTGGACAAGATCGAATCAGCCTCTCATCCCTTCAGTGGGTCGATAAATGAGAACCAAGATTGCTTGGGAACTAAACACTGGGGTTTCGCGTCAGACTGACCACTTGACCGGAACATCAGCTCATGCACCTCAGTGCCCTGAGATAGGCCCAGTAGGCTTATGAGCTGTTGCCCTAATGTCTATTTTAAGAACAAGATAAAAACGGGGAAAAAATGTTCCTCCTCCCCCTTTCACGCAAAAAAACAGCATTTAATTTACTTTTTTTTACTTTATGCTTAGTAAATTTTCTCAAAAACTTTGATCAGGCAGGAAGGATCGCGAATAAGTGACCAAAGTGAGAAACAACAAATTTGTATACGTTTTTATTGAGCTGTAAGTTCGAGTCCAGGAACCACAAAAAAACCAATCGTATCGACAGGTGTCCTCGTCGCTTGAACATTGTCCAAAATTACAAGGTCCATCGCTAAATGTCCTCGTGTTCCTTTGTAGTACAACACAAAAAACAATCAAGCAAGCAAAAAAATTTACTTTCATTCAAAAAAATAATTGCTTTCAATTTTTAAAAAAATTTAACAAGGAATTTTTGAGCATAGCTGGTTAAGACTTGTTAAAATTTAAACTTGCTAATTGAAAGAATTTTCAGATATAAACTGATCATAAGAGAAAACCTTAAGGCTTAAGCTACTAAAATATTTCATATTATATATATTTACCACTACTCTACGTTCTTACTTCTTTTTATATTTCGTTAAAAATTTACAGTTTATGTAATATTCAATTTAGAAGTTTCAAGCTGAGTATCTTTCCATTGACTCGTTTGTCAATGTTTCCTAAGAATGGTTTCAATCGTTTAATTTTTAGGCTTAAGTGTAATAAGCTTATTTCTCGTTGATAAAAAGTAAAATTTAAATTTTTGTGTTTTTATTAGTGTTACTCTCTCTTCTAACACTTTTCGAAATTCCGAGTTATGTTTTTTCTTTAATACCTCTTTGATATTTAGTTACATATTCAAAAAGTACTTTAGTTGTCTATTGTTCTTTCTTTATGCGGCTATGTACACAAGTTAGTTGCAAGTTTTATTTGTGTTATAATTCTACATAGAAATAAATTTTAATTAGGTAGTTACATATGTGGAAACACATATTTTTTTTATTAAAGTACACATTTAAAATCTACTATAAATCAAATAGTGTAAATTTATATTTTTTGTTCACCGATATATCCACAAAAAATAATTTATAGAAGGAACATAAAATAGAAACTTATTGTGTTTATTATTTCTTTAAATGTATCTGTATATTTCGAATATTTACATCACTCCTCCATTATTAAAATTAAGATGACAACTTTTTAAAAAGCTGTAAACGTAGTTAAAAATTTTAGATTTTAACACAAGTAATAGAACACACACACACGAGATTTCTAATATTTAATTTGTTTTTAAAATTTCAAGAACAAGTTTTATTTTAGAAATGTAAATTAAGCACTTACCCAAACTATCAGAACGTTCAAAATACCTTTTATTTATTTCAACATAAAAAAAAGCATATTTTATGTAAGTAAATTCTTTCAAGTATTTTCTTAAATTTGATAGCTCAAAGAAAAATTGCATTTACAGAACAGATTAAAAATCCATGCATTCTTCCCCAACAGAAATAAAAAAAAAAAAGAATTCTTCGAAAATACTTCAAAGATAATAAGTACTTTTTAAGATAAATTTTTGAATTTCAACACATTGCATTTTTTTTATGCATGTAATTTCATTTGCATTCATTTATGTGGTATTGCATTCATTTATTTGCATTTCATTTTATGTGGTGAACTTTTAAGAATTTATATCATGAATTGATGCTGTGTTTTTTGAATTTAAATTTTGATTTTTTTTTCGAGCTTAGATTGCGTAAAATATTTTTTTCTAAAAATATTCCTTATGCATTAGTTAGGTTAAAAAAAATTTCTTTTTATTGCATGTTTTTGGAAGGACAAAAAAAAGAGGATGGGGCACTTGTTATTGGACAAAAATTATCATATAGGACTAAATTTAATTGAAAAATGTTTTTATCGTCAGAAAACATTGTATTAAATTTAAAAAAAGAATCAAAAGGCAAATGAATTTTATTAAATTTTTCATGAATTTTGTTTTACAATTCTCCTAAATAATTTTTTTTATCAATTGTCATCATTAAATTTAAAAAAAAAAAGAATCACATAACACTGATATGCAAAATTCGTAAGCTCGCTTGCAACAGTCATTTGCACGAAGCGTGAACACATTCAAAACATTTCACCAAAAAAAAGGAACAAGCACATAAAAGGATTCTATTTCAGACGACAAATTCCTCTGCCCGAGTATTTTCGAGAAATATCCAGAAACATTAAAACAAAGGCGTTAAAAATAACCTTCTGACAAGCCAATCACGCCGAACAATCTTTCTAAATTCACTACATTTCCAGCTTTTATACATGTAGGCACGAAACTCAGTGGATTTATAAGCATTCACTTGAAGCTTATCAGGAATTAAAAAAGCTCTCAGTTTTTCGACTACGTCAGAAACTATTTTCAATCCAAAGTCGCTCTCTGATTGGTTAGCGTTTTGCGACGGCCTCGAATCAGAGAGGACAGATGTAAAACGCGTAGGAACTACAAGGTTTCTTTGCCCACAGTGGCAACTGAGTCATATGATTGACAAACGGTGATGTCATAATCCAACGGTGACCTGCTTTATGATCACGTAGGCCACTGGTTATTGTTGATTTCAGAGAATGGTATTAGGAAATTTTTTGAAATGTGGAAAGTATGTTTTTGTCGCAGGTAGACTATGCTGTGGAAATAATGGCGCTTGTAGTCGTGTTTCTGTTGTTGTGAAGAAGGTTTACAAAAACTCGGATTGCTCATCGAATGTTTCGTTGACGTTGGCTGATTTTAATGAATTTTCCGAGAACGTTATTTTAGTACAATGTGTGAAAGGCTTTAATAGAGTGTGAAATGGAAAATTATTGTTAAAAGAAAAAAAAAATAGAACTTTGCGTGGCGTGAACACACTGAAATGAGAACACGAGATAACAATGAAAACATCAGACAATTTTTATTTGAATAAAATGGCAGAAATTCATTTTATTTATAAGAATTTTCAGTATTAATATTTTAGAATATATTTATTTTTAAAAATATTTAGAAAATATTCTTGATATTGTCCAATCAAGAGTAGTGAGTTTTAAAACAGAAATTCGTTTACAATTTATCGGACTAGCAAGACGATCTCTGAAAATAGCATATTGCATATAGCACACATCGGACTAGAAATTAAGATGACAATGCTATCTTTAGAGATTGACTGCAATTGCTTTAAAATATGAATATATTTATTCTAAACGGATAAAAAAATGTATTCTTTTTGTCTTAGTTTCTTTTACTCGATGGTTTTGAGTCATTATTTTTTTATACAATTTTAATTGGAAAATAAGATTGCAGAAAGATTTTTTTTCTTTAAAAAAATGGTTGGATTTCATTTTATTATTTCCAAAGGAAAAATTATGGTGATAATGCTTGGCTTATAAACTAGTTTAGTTGCCGTCGTGTCACGAGCTCGAGCTTGGCGGCAATGTAGATCTTCCATGTAACGGGAAGAAAGCACGTTAAATCTGTCAAGGCTTAAAGTTGGCGTGATGTGGTAGTTTGAAATTAGTGAGTGAGTAAAATACAAAGTTACACAAGAAGGCTATTGGCGACGGACCTCGAAATTTTCAACTTCGATCAAGTGACATGACCGACACCTGAGCTCGCACCTCCCTCTCCTGACTACCACACGAACCGAGGGGGAGGGTTAGGAGGCTAACTACCTCGACAGATTGAACGTGCCTCGACGATCTGACGTTACAGAAGGGCCTGACGTGCATCGAGACCCTCCATACGACGAGTTTTCAGTGGCTCAAATGGTAGTTTGGAGAGGAAGATGCCAGCTCTAATGCCGTCCTCGTCACTTGGAAGAGGATCAAAATTGCGAGGTCCATCCCCAATAGCTCTCGTGTTGCTTTTTTTGTCAAAAAAACCCGCTTTATAAACTCGTTTAAAATTGTTATTGTCATCCATCCGGTATGGGGTTAGCGACGCTGACTGCTGTTCCGTTGGGCCTGGGTTCGAATCCCGGAGAAGACATGGATGTTTGTAAATGCATAGTGCCTTCGCGGCATGGGGTACTCTAAATAGCCGTCGAGCCTCAAGTCCTCTCGTGAGGTTGATGGAAGGGGAAGAGAAGCGGGAGGCCCTGACCACTTCTAGGGTGTTCTCCTTCAAAATTGGGGCGGAACCGAGCCAAATCGTACTGTCATGGTGCTAAAAGCTACGGCTGACGACAGGCGTACAATCTAGCCTGATGCCATGATTAATTTCGTGGGCCTCGATCTGACTACGTCAGACAGGTGGCATTAGCAACAACAACCAAATTGTTATTTGTGAACAAGATGATTAGGTATTGGAATAATCTTTACGTACAACACAAATTCAAACACAAAAAATATTTTATTCTGTTCTAACTGTGAGAGCCCAACTGTAGAATAGATACGAGGGGAAAAAATAAAATTGAAGAAAATTTTTAAATAAATATTTTAGGGGACATTTCACCATTTCTTCCAAACATAACGCCATAGATCAAAATCAAAAAATAACTTTTTTTGTAAACTTTTAACTTTTTTCCTAACTTACATGGACACATTTCGCAATAAATTCTATCCTGCAAAGCAAACATCTCATTTAGATTCTGATAAATACTGATAAAAATACAAGATAATTTATTTTTCTTTGAATCAGTTCCGCTGAGGCATCAACGTGCCCAACATATCTGATTCAGCATTATATTTTTCGAGAACAATTTATCGTTAAAATCAACGATACCGCAAGCTCGAATGTTACCCCAACAGTATAAATAACGCTCTGTGTGCTTTTTAATCGTCTGTTCAGGGTCGGCCTGAGGTCCTCTATTCATGGATCAGCAACGGCCTCGGAGTTACAAGCTATGAATGCTCCATTATCGATTGCTTTTACTTCAATAAAAGGCTGACCTTAGAATAGTTTAAGCATTGAACTGAATAAATTAGCAAGTGAAACAAAATCTTTTAATTTGTGCGATTTGTGTGTTTTTATGCGTGTTTATCTTTTCAAGAAACCAACTCGAAGTTTGCTTTAGTAGTAATAAATTGCAAAAAAAAAAAAAAACAGCTTTATTCACCTGTAATACGAAAAAAATTACCGTAAAATCCGGTGAAAATGCGTCGGATGTTGTAATTTTTAGTTTTTAGCATTCTCAGTATAACATGCACCCCTTTTTTACGAAGAATTATCTCATGTTTTGAAATAATTTATTCGAGGTATTATTCCAAGCTTGAGGAAAAAATACTATACTTCTAGAACTACAACCCATTAAGGTAACCGATTACTAGCGACAACCTTTTTTAAAAAAAAAAAATGGAGATACGGTATTTTTTTTTTGTTGTTTTTAGATATTTGCTTGGTAAATTTTAAGAAAAATATGCTGAAATAAAGAAGAGAAAAAGAAATTATTACAACTGAAATAAGAAAAAAAAATGGGTAAAAATTTACAAAAAATAACATAAACGTGGCCCATTTTGTACCAAGAATTTCTAAACAAATTTTTAATTTTCACAATTCTGATGTGTTGCTATGTTATTCGTTTTGAAATAACTTTCAGGATAAGAGGTATTTTAATTTTTACAAAAACTATAGCACTTTATCTTAGTTATTATACCCGTTGGCGTGGTATGGTAGTTAGGAGAGGTGATGTCAGCTAAGGTGTCGTCCTCGACACTTGACCATGGTTCAAAATTACGTGGTCCGTCGCCAAAAGAACTCGTGTAACTTAACAGTGCGACGAAAATGTTCATTCACTCATTCATTATATGAAACTGCTTAAAAAACAGTGATTATATTAACATAAGAGACTGTAAATTTAGTAATAAAAGTGATTGATAAATTTGAAGGTTAAAACAATTCTACTATCATACAGAATATACATAAACAATTTCAGTAGATTATTTTCAAAACTTTTTGAGTAATCGCTGTCCCCGTTTTTCAGCATTTTCAACAACAACAAAAAAAAAAAAACACTTTTCGAGAAAACGCGTTTTAAAGCATAACATCTTGCTTAAAGTAATGGCCTCTGCTTTTACTAAAAAAAAAACACTTGCAGTTTTTGCTCTAGTGAACTGAAAATAATAAACTTGGTATTTTTACAAAGCTAATAA
>BMAO01024879.1:0-77053 GCA_019973975.1 Trichonephila clavata
ATAATTAAAATTTCGACACCAATGAAACAAGAGTAAACGTGCTATGCTCATTTGTAATGCGTAGCTAGGAGAGTTTAAAATCCTGATTGTTCGTGCCATAGGGTTATTCAAATAAATATGTCGACTTGGATGGATGTAATTGAGACTAGGAGATGCCTTGAAGACATGACCGGCGACAACACGCACAATTGTCGGACTTTTAAAAGAAGCGTACAGCAGGACTCAGAGAAGCAAGTTGGTAGAACATGAGTATAGACCTCCATCTTGATCGGAGCGATATGGTTATTGCTCGTTGTTATCAATAATGGATCACGAAAGGTATAGTCTACCATTGTGGACGGTCAGGACGCCCCAGGAACACAAATGCGCGCGCTGATCGCGCAATCATAAGAGCGAGCACGTCTTCACGAACAACATCGCTAGAATTGGTTCGACACCATTTACCTCCTTTCAGACATCCGGTAGTATCAAGGGAGACCATTTGGAGAAGACTGGCCGCAGGTATAAGGAGCCGACGATCATTAAGACGCCTACCACTGACCCCACATCATAAGCAGTGTCTATTGCATTTTTGCCGACCTCGGGCAGATTGTAGTATAACCGACTGGAAGCGTGAGGTCTTCAGCGAAGAATCCCGATTCAGTCTCAGTGCTGATGGCCTGCGCATACTCATGGGGAGGCAGCAGGTCACCGGTCTGATCCAGCTTTTGTTGTCGAGAGGCATACGGCGTTTACACAAGGTGGAACAGTGTGGAGAGCGATTTGTTGGGACACACGATCACCTCTAGTAGTCCTTCAGCACACTTTGACGGCACGCAATTAAGTGGACGAAATTTTAAAATCAGTTGT
Organism: Trichonephila clavata; assembly: GCA_019973975.1. Lineage (NCBI taxonomy): Eukaryota > Metazoa > Arthropoda > Arachnida > Araneae > Nephilidae > Trichonephila > Trichonephila clavata. The sequence goes on from BMAO01024879.1 coordinate 850, forward strand.
ACTGTCCATGCTATCAAGTCACCCTGGTGCCATTTATCAGCAAAACAACGCTCATACATATACTACGTGGCTCTCCCAACAATGTCTTCAAGTATATGACGTACACCAGTGGCCTGCCAGGTCACCAGATCTCTCACCAATAGAGTATGTCTGAGACGTGCTTCGAAGGAATCTTCAGTCGTCCCAGAATTCTGGTGAATTAATTGCCCAGTTGCAAAGATTAAGGCATGATCTTCTGCAGAGATCTACGTGACATCACTGATTCGATGCAACGCCATGTTTTGGCTTGAACAGCTGCCACAAGAGGATATAATACATAATGATTCGTAATTTGGAATATCTTCTTAATAAAATAATTTGTGTGTTCTAGTGAACTTGTAATCTTTTGCTTCTCTTCTCATACACTACATACAAGTTTCATGATAGTAACTCGTCTTCTTCTGGGTGTATATATTTATTTGTGACAGAGTGTATTTTTTAAATTAAAATTTGTAAATTATATAATAATAATAGAAACAGATAATATAATGTTTTATATTATCTGTTTATTTATCATGCTATAGAATAAAAACTATTGATCTCATTCACAACACTGAGGTATATAGAGTAAAGATCTACAAGTATAGTTTACATATAAAATATCATAGTTCCGCAAACAAAACTTTTTTTTTTAATCTAGTGGGAACGTGTGTGTTTGAGAGAAAGATATCAAGTTTTAATTTTTTTACATTCTAATAAATTCGTTTCACACTTTCAATGTATTCATTTCATATATCCTTTATTTCCATGAAATGTTCATCCAGCACCTTTTTTTCTCGTTCTCGGAGCCTTACGCTTCCCTTACGTACAAGATCTAGACATCATTTCTCATCCCTTTAGTAACGTTTGGTCAACCTGAAAAACAGAAAATATTCTAATTTTTAAAACCCATTTAACATACATTATATATATATATATATGAGAGAGAATTCGCGTTCATTATTGAGTATTCCTATAAGGTAAAATTGTACTCATTTTTTTTTATTCTGTTATTCCTGTATTGAGGAGTGAGTATCGAAAAACCAAATAGACTAAATAGCAGATCTTTTCAAAAAGAACAAGAGCCTATTCAGAAAAAAGGAATAGTTTTTCCTTTACCTAATTGTGCCAATTTTAAGAGTGCCGTCTATGCCCTCTTGAGTTTCACTATTTTTGTTGTTGTTGGGAGGGGGGGGGGCATAGGATTTTATTCCGTTCTATCTATTTTACTTTTTCCTGCTAGCCCTCTTCCATTTTTCAAAGTTCTTTATGAAAATATGATATAGGAACTGGAACTTCTAATTTTATTCAGAATGTTGCTTTTAGATGTAATCAATTCATTGATTGTTTTTTAACGTAGTATTTTAAAACAACGCGAAGGCTATTTCAGATAGACATCGTAGTTTTGAACCTCGTTTAAATGACGATTTAAATACCTGAGATGACATACAACTCTCCAAACTTCCACACCATATCAACGTGATAACTTTGAGCTTTAACGTGTATCAACCCCTCTACACAGGGGTACCAAGACTCAAAATGAGACAGAAATATGAATACAAAGGTAAAAGTCAAGGAAGGATTACTGCTAAGATAAAATGCATAGTGTGTAATCAGGAGAGATCCATTTTCAGTTTCTCTTATAGTAATTAAAGTTGGGTCAATTTGAAATATGACAAATCCAGAAATAGGAGTAATTATTGAATCTTGAACTAATTGAAATCTAGTTCATATTTGTTTCTCTACTTCTGCTTATTTGCTCGTTTGTTCCCTCAAGTCAAAGCTTTTGTTATACCTTTGAATCAAGGAATTTCATCAATATAATAAAAAAATGAAATATTTAGTTGTTGTTTTTTTCTAACTCGTTGGTTCTCATTGTGAAAGTCGGGGGACACTAATTCTTACTTTTTTTTACACGGAACACTTACAATGCAACGCAATTTTAAAGCAGAGAGAGTCAACCCCTTAAAAATTGAGAAAGCGATGAGAAAAAGCACATTACTCTCAAAAATAACTTTGATTATTGAAAAGAGGGAAATGAATAGGGAATCGTATCACAAGAGCTCTCTGTGGGCATGGGATAGACCATTCTTTCTTCTAAGTGTTACTTTTATAAGGAATAAAATGCTGATATTGATTGATGTTAACATACTTATCTAAAAATCACTCAAAACTATAAAAAAAAATTATCATTTAATGTGCTACATGTGTGCTTGGTGATTCTTGCAAATTTCAGTAATATATTGGGACGAATAAATAATGGTAAAGCCGCTCGTACTTCCTTTTTTAAACATCCAAGATACTCGAATTTATCTGTGTAAATATCAATCATCATTAGAATACTGCTTTTTGAAGATATGATGAGGAAAACAATAATAATGCGTATTAGTTTTTTTACTATCGTATATTCTTTAACAGATATCCAATTTTTCAGAAATATTTTCAATGAGTTTCTATATTTTAATCTCAGAAATTATTGGTTGCGTATTTGATATTTTTGAGGAAAACACTTGAAATGGCTACACAGAGCTCCAGTGTTGACAGTGCAACGGATTGAGAATTATCAGCCTAGTACGAGTGTTTGTCCCTGTATTGAGTTAATTCAAAATTAAGGCCAGGTCTCATTATTTGATTAGGAGTTTTAAATTACTCAATTCGTTATTAATACCTCAAAGCACAGATCGAATGTGACATTAAATGAAATGATTTTTTTTTGTTATGTAACATGAATGCAGCAGGAAATTCTATCACTTTCAATCTTAATGCAAAGTAAGAAATCTGAGAAACGATAGTCGGAGAAGAATTTTATTTGTAAATAAACATCTTAATTTATTTTATTTAACTGACGTAATATTACAGGTCTAGTCTAGAAATTTGAAAAAATAGATTTTTTTTTTCATATTTTCAAAGTTTAAACATCTAAGAATATGTACCAAGAGGACTTTTCAAAATCTTTATTATTTTCGTAGATTATTATTTCTATACATAGTGATGCGGCATATAAACCGGCTCGATCGGAAAGAATCAAACAATAGACGATAGGGATCCTCCGTATACCTGCGATTGCATTCCCTCGTAAAATCCATTCGTATTCTTTATATATATTTTAAAATGCAATAACCGAAAGTCACCCTTATATACTTTGAAATAATCTTTTACATTTAGTGTACAGTTAAAGCCAATTTCTGCCACAGTTTAACTCTAACCTACAAGCAACGTGGACGCCCGTATTCTGAGTGCAGTGTAAATTTAATGAAGCCTTCATTCCTATTTAAAAAATTTTGAAACTTACGGGAGTAAAAATTGGTCCAGAAACTCATGCATTCGCCCTTAAACGTGACAATGTCCGGATTAAGCGCACAGAAATAAGAGCTTCTGACGCTTCAAATGAAGCCAGAACTGCTCGTTTCTAAGTAAAAACTTCGGAAAATGCGTTTTTTGAAGTAGAGGAAGGCCCAATGTATGGAGCAGGAATCGCAGACTGAAAAAATGTAAGTATAAAGTACCATGTATGGCTTAGTCGGCGCGTGGCATGACCCGAAACTTTAATTCGTTTTTCTCAAAACTACTCTTTTCGAGACTCTTGTCATGATATCTCAAGTTCTACTGATCCAATTTACTTGAAATTTGATCTGAGAGCCTTCTCTATGCATTCCTCTATCGCACTAACTAAAACTATACTAAAATTTTTATGTTTACTATTTTTAAAAAATTCTGAAAAGTCAGAAAAACTGGTAAAAAAATGTCTTTTTATTTCAGAAAGCCTTTATTTGCCGGGGGGTGGGGGATTTTTTTGTTCCCTTTTTCCAAGCTTCAGCGACAGCAGCTTTTTTTTTTCTTTTCTTATTTTTTGAAAAAGAATTATTTTTTTTTTCAGATTACCAGGAGGGTTGCAATCATAACAGAAAGGGTACGCCATTCTTTTGAGAACCCTCCCCCCCCCCCCTTTCCCTTCATCAGCCTAATTTTTTTTTTTCTTTGTATTCTTCAAACATTAATAAATATGTGCTAAAATAATGTCTGGCGAAAATATTTTATTGTATTTTTTTATTGCAACTGATAAAATACCCAAAATTCATGCATCTAGACTATAATAATCCTTTATATCATATCTTCTAATTTTGAGCCACATTATCACAAGTGATGAGGATGACATCAGATTCGAAAATTTCTTATTATATACCCTGTGAAAATTCAGTTTTATCCTGAGAATCGCATTCCTTCATGATGGCCTTCCAAACAAAGCTCAAACCCGTGTTTGAGTATGAATGAATGAGTATGAGATGAGATATGAATCTACAACGCTGAAATCAGGCTATCGTGCACTCAGACACCAAAGAAAAAAAGAATAGGTCTTTAGTAAAACATATAAACTAAACTCAGTGGCGCAACAGCCCATGAGGGTCAAGGCCAACTGTGCCTATTTTAGTTTTCGTGAACTTAGGCGCTGGGCTGCATGTGCAGATGTTTCGGTCAAGTGGTCCGTCTAACGCGAAAACCCCCAGTTTCCAAGCTTGGTTCTCATTTTAGGCACACTGAAGGTATGAAAAGCTGGAGTCGAACATGCCCAGCCCGGGATTCACCTGTGGCGTGGAAGCGCGATACACTACCACTCAGCCACTGGGCTTCCCGTAAAACCGTAAAATATATAGCATTTTAAATAATTGCGGATTATTTAAACATATTTTAATTGATTTTAATTATGTCACTTATATTTAATCTTATCACAATGTAACTTTATACTGCATAAGGAAGATTTTTTTTTTTTTTTTTTTTTTTTTTTTTGCTTAGTATAAAATTATTTAAAAAAATTCTGATACCGAAAACATGATAAATTAACTATATCAGAAAAAAAATTACATTTACAATGAGATCACATCATAAACATCTGTTGTCAAATTAAAATTCCCTTAAATTTCCATCAATCTTAGTCTTATAAGGAATTAAAAGAAATATCTTCCACTTGCAAAAGTCGATCGTAACTTTGACAGTATTCTGCGTATCAATAAAAAAAACTTCTGTAATGAAAATATTTTTTCAAAAATCTAAACATTTCAGTAATGGTTTATGAACCGCATTAAGACATTCTTATCAAGGATAACTTTAAATTTAAGAAACTTCTGAACTGACCATTCAGTTTTAATTAAATTATTTGAGTTTTCATCTCTTCGATACTATTTAATAGATAGCAAATAAGTTTATTGCGATCTAAAGTTGTTCGATGACTATTGATGATGAACCTTGAAAAGTTAAACCCCTCCCAAGGTAAGAATATTGTACTCACACTGAAACCTTACTCATATAATTCCATAACATTCATGCAAAATTTTTTAAATTCCGCTCCACGACATAGCATTAAAGACCAGCAGTTTCTAATATTCCACACACTGGGCCATTGGTGAACTTAGGACTCGAACCTCTAAGCACGAAGTTCGTTACACTAGCTAACGAGGCCCCCGAACTTTAAATAGAAAAGATTTTAATTTAATACTCAGTTAATTTTCAATGGAACTGAAGTGTCACAATAGGTGGATGGCATAAAAATTAAAGACAATTTTTGAGCTTTTTCCTACCTAGCAACACATTTCAAAAGACCAGAAAGTAACTTTGTACTCTTTTAATAATATTCTAAATTATTGGTCTCTTAAGAAACATGAAATTAATCTTTAAAAAATTATGAATTCAGTCTATATTAACTGAAACAGGTGCATCGTTTGAATGAAAATGCGATTACCACCACTCCGAACTAAATCAAAGGTACAATACGCCCACCTAATCACAAAAATAAAGTTATTTTATTCATTCAGAAAACTTGGGTGTTTCAGAAGTCTGCAGATAAAGACAAGAAATTTGTAATAAGTGAGTAAAGAACTCAAGACCTGATTCCATCTCAGTTCGAGTGAAATATCGGGGATTGTCGCCTGTTACTCCCAAATTTTATCTTATATTCTTCTAATGTGATTAAATAAGAAAATTTTGGAATTAACATCAGAACAAAACGGCTATTGGAGACGTATTTTGCTAATATTTAATCCTAAGCAAGAGATGAAAAGAAAATCTGAGCTAGCTTTCTTCCTTTCCTATAATTTCACTTCTCATTTAAGAGAAAATGAAGAGGTCCATCACGATCCTGTTACTCCCAAATTTTATCTTATATTCTTCTAATGTGATTAAATAAGAAAATTTTGGAATTAACATCAGAACAAAACGGCTATTGGAGACGTATTTTGCTAATATTTAATCCTAAGCAAGAGATGAAAAGAAAATCTGAGCTAGCTTTCTTCCTTTCCTATAATTTCGACTTCTCATTTAAGAGAAATGAAGAGGTCCATCACCGATCCTGTTACTCCCAAATTTTATCTTATATTCTTCTAATGTGATTAAATAAGAAAATTTTGGAATTAACATCAGAACAAAACGGCTATTGGAGACGTATTTTGCTAATATTTAATCCTAAGCAAGAGATGAAAAGAAAATCTGAGCTAGCTTTCTTCCTTTCCTATAATTTCTACTTCTCATTTAAGAGAAATGAAGAGGTCCATCACCGATCGACTTTGCGTTGCATTTAATAAGGACTGCAATAAATGAGTCCAAAATATTCAAACTTTGAGCTTTCAAGTGGAACCCCCTCTCCAATTGGTTTCTGCATTTGTACTTGAGTGGAACTAATACTCAAAGACAAATCATTTAGGAAGTTCGCGACCATGATGGGATGAGGCATCTGCTAAAGAGTGGTTGGTCCTCATGCTCAAAATTCGCAATTACTTCAATATCAAATTTCAAATGTTGTTGTTTTTTCAATTATTGCAAACGGATAAAAATAAAAGCTCTGACTTGTCAGAAATAATGGGTGACGCAAATGAACGACTCGGAAGATTGGATGAACACGTTTGTTACATGACAAAGACAAGGCAGAAACAAAAAAACGAAAGCATTCATTCGTACATGGATGTAAACAAGCGACTGCGGCGCCGCTGCACTTAAGGTTTCAACACCTCATTATCTGACCTTGACTCAAATTTAATAGATTCATCGCTAACAACTGGATTTATTGCTTTAGTGAGACATTATACAAAAAAGTTGAGAACGTTAACAAAGAATGTTTACATCAAAATATAAATTTTTAAAAATTATTAACATACGTGTTTGCATTTTTTTCAAGGAATAAAATTAATAACAATTCTTCATGTTTGTGTTTTTTCAATTTCTGTATATTTTCTAAATATGTTGAAAATTACTAGTACACTGGTGTGAAAAAGTTAAGGAACAATCACATTTCCGATGACTTTTCAAATAGTACTGAGTTAATTAAAATGATATCTGGCATAAAAATACTTAAGAGCATTAGAGAAAAGATGATAATAAAAAATTATATTCTCTCAGTTATTGTTCAAAATGTTGTCAGTAACTTAAAATTACTATTTCAAAGAATTGTAGATGTTATTCTACTTTTAGCATGTAATATTCTTCCGCTCCGTGGAACCCATGAAATTATAAAACGCCCATAATAATAGAAATTTAAGTTTATTAGAATTCTTAAGTAAATGCTACTTAAGTAATGGATCATATAAACAGAAAGAATTCTCGAAATAGAATTGGCTTCATTTTGCACATAGATCACAAGAATAAACTATTTCTGCAGTAGAAAATGGTCCTTACTGAAATTGAAGATAATTAATAATTCAATAATTAGATATGTCAGTTTTGAAGAGAAATGATTAACTAGATATAAATTAATCATTTATAGTGTTTTTTGAAGTAATTCATTTGACTGGAGTAGGACTAGCAAAAGAGAGAGTGAAATTAATTTCGCACTTTTTCTGCAACATAAGGGCTAATTGCAAAGGACCTCGTAATTTTGAACCTCGATCGAGTGATGAGGACGACACGAGTTGGCACCTCCTCCCCTAACTACCACACTACACCTACGGAAGGATATTGAACCTCGACAGATTTAACGTGCATCATCCCTATAGACACGTCGAGTCTTCTTCAATCGCAACAGGATTCGAACTCATGACACTCTGGCCACGAGTTAGTGACCCTATCCGTGCTATCTCAGCCGCCAGGACTAGCAAAAACTCTATTCAAAAGGTCAAGTGAGCTTGAATTAAATATTATGCATTGTAAATGGCAGGCATATGACAAAATAGTAGCAACATGAAAGGGAAATATAAAGGTAAAATCTAGAAAAATTGCTCAAAATCTCAAACAAATTATGTGCCACCTAGCACACTCTTTTAATTTTTTAGTTTTTTGATGCAGCTTCTAGTATTATATGCAGTAAATATTTTGAGTGTATGTTCCAATGTCTATATTGCTTATTTTCTGCGTCTTCAATAAAATTCTGCAAAAACATTTAAGCAACACTCTTAAACCATTATGCGAAACTCATTGGAAAGCTAAAATAGATTCGGTTAAAGAAGTTGAACACAGTTTGAACAAACTTGTAATATTCTAGAAGAATTTGTTAATGTAAATTATTCTACTGTGGTATCCAAAACTCTATTGCCAGTCGTCAGTCATTTTGTTTAATAGTATGGTTTGCAATATTGTCCAACATTAAAACTCTCAATAAACTATTTCAAGCAGAAACAGTTGTCCTTGACTCGGTTTTTAATTTGCTCAATAAAATTGAAACTTTAATTCAAAAATTTAAGAACAACAAACGCAATTTTAAACAAAACAAAAAAGCTAGAATATAGTTTGAATATTTAAGAATATTTTCCTGAAAAACAAAAATATTTTATTCCGAAATAGCAGAAGATGAAGTTAGAGTGAGTAAATATCAACGTTACCCTATTCAGCTACTCGAGGGCTTTTGGCGACGACCCTCGTCATTTTGAACCACGGTCAAGTGACGAGGATGCCACCTGAGCTGTCACCTCCTTCTGATTTCCACACCACACCAACGGGAGGACATTTCAGCCCCAACAGTTTAACGTGAATCAGCCCCTCTACACGATGGGCCTTCAGCGGCACTAAACTGGAACATGACACTCCGTCAACGAGTCCGTGACTTTGACCACTAGACTACCTCGGTTACGTTGAAGTTAGAAGAAACCCGAAAGAAGAATTTAGATGTTATTTTTGATACTGTAAAATGATATTGTACAAATAGAAGAAAGATTTAAAAATATGCCGAATATATCATTTTTAATTTCAAATTAATTTCTGATATAAAAACTGTAGAAAAATGTTTCAAAAACTTTTAAAAGCTTTATAGCAACGATGAAGAGGAAAACAAAGTTTAATAAATTGGCTTCCTGTAGGATTTCACCCCTCAGGAGGCTCACCTTCTTTAGGTGAGTAAGGGTGCCACAATCCCGAGATGCCCTGGGGATCTTTTCCCAAGGGGTTGACTGTCTTTGGTAAACACGGGTGTCATGACCCCGGGGTACCCTAAGGATTCTTCTCTAGTTTCAACCCTACTTCTTTTGTCACTCCATTCATACTTTCTTTCTTCCTTTTCCCGTCTAGATCACAGATTTGTAAATTGTAATTACGCATTGATAACAATTATCATTTGTTTTTACATTAGATTACTTCTTATTCATATTAATATCATTTTTTGAGTTGCATTTTGTAATGTGTTAAATTAGTTTCATTTTTTACTTGACTTTTTTGCTATAATTTCGATTATTTATACTGCTTATTTGTATCTTTACTAATACCGTTGGTTTGCCAACCCGCATGTTTGCCGTAAGCGGCGTCCCGTAAGGAGGAAAATGGTGTCCTCGGGATACCTTTGCTTTCCCTTTGGCCAACGCTTCGTTGTAGACGGGAGGCAGAAGTGAGCCCGCTCCTGTCAATCGGCTGGCAATATCTCTCTTCGATGTCCCTAGAGTGACATTGCTGTAGGGTTAGTACTGCAAATAAGGGGGTGGGGCGGGTTTACACATTGGATCCTCGTCTTGATGCTGTATCACTATATTCTGGGTGTACTCCAGGTAAGCGCCGAGCCTGGTATTTGCCAGATGACTGGCACACTGCCTCCCTTGTTGGACTCCGTGGTGGGTGGAGGCACGCCAAGACGAAGTCTATTTCACACTTATGGATCCAATGCAACTGTGTCCGGTTAAAGGCCTTGTCTTACCCACTCTTAACGTCGATATTTCCACACATACTCGTTTTTTAATTTTATCTCTACTTAACAATGAAATGTCACAAAAGTCGTCGTTTGCAATTCAGAAAGTTATTCAAGGAATTGGTGGCAAAACTCAATTGGTCAAAAAATTACGATCTGGTGACTTGCTTGTTGAAACATCATCTGCTTTCCAAACGAAATCTTTCTTGTTAGCAAAAACGTTTTTAAATTGCCCTTTAAACATAAATCCTCATAGATCCTTAAATTCTTGTCGTGGTGTCATATCTGAAACAGACCTTTTGTGCGCCTCCGAAGCAGAAATCTTGGAGGGACTTTCTGACCAGAGGGTTACTCAGGTCAGAAAAATTAAAATAAAAAGACTTGGCACTTTTCCCTACGAAACATTTAATATATTAACTTTGTGACGGGTCTATCTGCGTCAATCTTCCATTAATCCTCTTGGGTAACTTTGGGGCCAGCAATTATTCTATTTCACAGCCTTCTCGGGAAAAACACGATAGTGATATGCTAATGAGTTCGACTATACAAAGTCTAGATTTAGTAAGAAAGAGTGTAGGAGAAGGAATTGCCAAATTAAATGTAAGTATCGACTACGGATCTCTTCAGCGAGCTTAGCGCGTATTGGATAGTATTTGATATTATTAATCATTGAAGGAATCAAAGAGATTAGATTTAGTACCGACCTGACGTTAGTAAGGGTTCGTCTCCTTTGTCAATTCTGATAGCTGAGATTACTTAGTAGGGAATATTAGATTTAAAAGTTAGAATTGAATGTTAGATTTGAGTATCAGGATTAATATAGGGATTAGATAATCACACTCCAGGATTTCTACTTGTAGTTTGAACTTGTAGTTGTTATTTGTGTGTTGTTAATAAATATTTGTAATTATGGCTTTCGTTGGTGATGATATGTTTCCTTCTACACCTAGAGACGCGCCGGGCAATGTGAACCCAGTCCAAGATAGGACTGGGGCACGACAATGGCACCCAACGAGTTTGTCCTCCGGACATTTCTCCCTTAACCCCGAGATGGGAGTCGGATCCAATTTTAGGCTCTTGCCTGATATTTTTTTTCTGGTGTGGAAAATATAGAGGAATTTTTGGAATATATTGACAGTAATGTTAAGTTTTACGAGATACCTAATAATTTGGCATGTTATTATCTTAAAGGGCGTCTCCGAGGAAGGGCCTTGGACTGGTACGAAATCTTCAGATCTTCGATAGTGAAAGGGACTGCTACGGATTTCGCGCAATTGAAGGAGGCTTTGACGGCAAATTTCCCAGCGGTTAGGAATAAGACTGAATTGCAAGTCAAGTTCTATTCGTCATATCAGGGTCACGGTCAGGCTCCGTCGGACTTTATATACGAGATTCTCAAAATACATAAAAAATTGGGATTAAATATGTCGGAAGAGAGTTTGATCGAGCATATTGTTGCCCGTTTGGAACCGCAATTAATGGAATATATTGAGATTAGAAATCCAACTACTCAATTACAGTTGCTTCAGATGATATCCAAGTATGAGGACAGATATTTGAGGAGAGACAATCCGGGTTCGAGCAATAATAATAGTGAAAGACGAGCTTGTGGAGTGAGTAGGAGGTCTAACGAGGGTCGTGCTAATAGAAATTGGAGAGATACTGGGGTAGTCGAACGTCAAAATGATAGGAGGCAGGGTTATAGAACTTCCTATGGGACGAGACCTCAGGGGAACTATGGTAATCAAGGGTTCGAGAACAGGAACCGTATTGATAGGAATGATAGCGGATTCGAAAGTCGTGATAGAAGAGATCAGTATAGAAATAGGGGTCCGAGTGATAATTTTGAACGGAGGTCGAATAATCGATGGAATAGGGGTAGTCATAAAAATTTAAACTTTTTAAGCGTTCGAAATCAAGATCGATCGCATGTAGATGAGAAACCTCCTATAAGGGTTTCTGCTTTAAGGATGTCCCCTGTAGAACTCCCGTATGTGCCAATTTTAGTGAACGACATCTTCACTAAGGCATTATGAGATACTGGAGCCGAGAAGTTGTTTATCTCTGCAGAAACGTATATATAGGGCATATTTTTCTTATAAGCCAATAAAAAAATCAAATGCAAAAGTTATAACGGCTCAGGGTGCCTGTTGCAACAATGTAGGAACAATCGAATTAGAAATTCGAATCAGAGAATTCACAAAAAAATGGAATTTTCACATTCTGGCAGATCTCGAATATCCATGCATTTTAGGCGTCGATTTTATAAGAAACGCAAAGATTACTATGAATTTCGAGGAAAAGTCTTTAGCGATTCCGGATTCGCAAATCGAAGAATTAAAAGTTGTTGAGGAGAATGTAGAAATTGATCTTTCGAGTTCACAACTAAATCAAAGTCAACAAATGGATTTAAAATCCTTATTTAATAGTTTTAAAAGTCTATTCTCAGACAAACCTGGTCTTACTCATGTATTATATCATGAAATCGATACGGGGGATAGCCTTCCAGTTATCTCCAGACCATATAGATATGACAGGGTTAAACAAGGTATCATTGACGATCATATACATAAGATGTTACGAGAAGGCACCATCGTAGAAATTCAATCGGCGTACGCATCTCCTGTAGTTTTGTGTCGTAAAAAGAACGGATTACCCCAGGACAATCCCGAGGCTTACAGATTTGCGGTGGATTATCGCAAACTTAATGCGGTAACTAAGTACACGAGATATCCTTTGCCACTCATAGAGGATTTAATTACCAATATTCCTCACCCGAAAATAATGAGTACCTTGGATCTGCGCTCTGGCTATTTTCAATTAGCAGTACACCCCAGGGATGTAGCCAAAACGGCTTTTGTGACGAAAAACGGCACTTATGCGTTTAAGCGCATGCCATTCGACCTATCGGAGGCAGCGCCAAATTTTCAGAAGGCCATCGATATTATTTTGAAACCGCTGTTAGGGAAGTGTGTCTTAGTCTATATGGATGACGTTATTATCGCGTCTCCATCATTTCCATATCACTTACAACATTTAAGGAAAGTATTTAGGTTATTACAAGAAGTGGGGTTGACGTTGAACAAAGATAAGTGTAAGTTTGGATGTGAGAAACTAAAATACTTAGGCCTCGTGATTAGTAAAGATGGGATAGCCACGGATGAATCTAAAGTTAAGGCAATACTCGAAATGAAAGCACCAAAAAATTTGAAAGAAGTATCAAAATTTCTCGGAATGGCCCAATGGTATCAAAAACTTGTTAAGGGGTACGCAGATCTCTGCGAGCCACTGTATGACTTAAAAAAGGGTAGTAAATTTAATTGGTCGGAAGAGGCGCAAGCTGGTTTTGAATCGATCAAACGTGCAATTACGGAAGCAACTGTGCTAAAATTACCGGATTTTAATGTACAAATTGAGCTTTTTACAGATGCGAGTTCTATTGGGATTGGAGCGGTGCTTACGCAAAGTCAGAGACCCATAGCATATGCATCCCGCACACTTAATAAGGCGGAGCGCAATTACACAGTAACCGAGCGCGAATGTTTAGCGGTGATTTGGGCTTTAAACAAGTTTCGCACCTACTTTGGATCGTTAAATGTAAAAGTAATTACAGACCATGCAGCATTAACGAAACTCACTAATGGTAAAAATTTATCAAGTCGTATGATACGATGGTCACTCAAGCTAGCCGAATTTAATGTTGAATGGGAGCATAGACCAGGTATTCAAAATGTTGTGGCAGATTTGTTGTCGCGGAACCCTGTGGAAAATTTTGAGGATAGCAATATAACTTGTGCAGTAATTAGAGATTTGGTACTTTCGTCAAGGGAGCAATTGATAGCTGAACAAAAGCAGGACCCCGAGCTTGGTCATATTTACCGATATTTAGAAAACCCCGATGACAGTTCAGTAAATGTGAGGGTCTGTGGGAACTGGTCCCAGGATTTTAAAATAATCGAAGGGTTGTTATTTTATGCGAAGTACGCATCCTCTCTCAGAGAAATGAGAGTATATATTCCAAAATCGATGCGATGTGCGATAATGCACGAATTTTTCATGATAAGCCTATGGCTGGACATCTTGGAATACGGAAAACATTTTTACGCGTGAAGGATGCATGTTATTTTCCATACATGCGTAAGGAGATACACGATTATGTTTTGACATGCGAGACGTGCCAAAAATTTAACTATAAGAACGCGTTACCGGCCGGTCATTTAATACCGATTGTAACTAATTATCCGAACGAAATAGTTTCATTAGATTTATTAAGCCCCTACCCAGCATCGAAACCCCAAAGATATCGATATATTTGTGTAATAACGGATCATTTTAAGAAGTGGTTAGAAATAATACCCTTCAGAAAGGCTTCCACAAAAATAATCGCCAATGCCCTGTTCGAAAATTATATTTCGCGATATGGAGCTCCAGTCAAATTGATCAGAGATAACGGCCCCCAATTTGTATCCGAAGTTTTTGAACATTTAAGTAAGAGATTAGATATAAAGCATGTCAAAACAGTAGTTTATCAACCTCAATCAAATTGAACGGAACGTGTTAATCGCGATTTACTACAAATGATTGCTTCTTTTGTAAATTATAATCATGAATCCTGGGATAGGTTTCTAAATGAATTCGCATATGCATTAAGAACGGCAGTCCATGAAACTACGGGAAAGACCCCAGCAGAATTATTTTTGGGCAGGAAAATTATTACCCCATTTCAAAAACTTGTGATGGTCACAGATGGTACAGAATTTGTGTGGTTGGGAATATTGAAAAGGTGTTTGAGGAAGCTAGGCAGAATACAATGAAAAAGCAAGAAAAGTGGGCGAAATATTACAATAAAAGGAGACGCGAAATTAACATTAAGGCGGTTGAATTTTTGCAAGAAGCAAGTCTCGTTTCGTTAATAATGTTGTCTAATGCAAAAGTCTCACTACGTTGAGTGAAATGACCTTTTGTATATTTAAATATATTCTAAAATTGTGGAAAGCATATGTATGTTTACATTTGTTTACCTTAAAGTCTTGGCTAAATGTGCGAGAATTCATTGTATTGTCTGTTTATATTGAATATATAAATATGTTGAAGTGTATATTAGTATATATCTGGTTTTTGGGACTCGTGGCGTAGAGAAAGGAATTTAACCATAACACTAACAGCGCTACGCGATTAGAATAGGAGTTTTATTTTTAGAAACCAGATAAAATTTGTAAAGTATTTTGACAATTTAAGTATGTGTGGATTCAATGTTGTGTGTATAAAGTGTTCAAAAATTTTTTTGTACGTCCACTGATCCAGTTCTCATTTCAGGGTGGCTGACCCTGATGTTTTGAAAATTTGATGTTGAAGATAAAAATTATGCAACCCAAGAGGTGTCTTTACAATATCTAAGATTACGGGTTGTGTACGGCCGGGTTTTTCCCTCCAGTGGGAGGTTTTTCCTTGGTCCTCGCCCAAATGGGGTACACCTTATATAATGAATGTAAAAGTTAAAACCTGGGAGTGATTAAAATTTTGAGCTAGTAATTTTTGAGTGTTTCTTTAGCGTATTGTTCTATAAAAGTTATTGCTAAACTAAAATGTAAGATGTCTAGATAAGTTAAGACTTAAAATTTTCAACGTAATTTATATCGGGCCATTGAGACCCTTTTATAAATCCCGTTTTTTTTTTGAGGGGGGCTGTGACGGGTCTTCCGCGTCAATCTTCCATTAATTTTCTTGGGTAACTTTGGGGCCAGCAATTATTCTATTTCACAGCCTTCTCGGGAAAAACACGAGATAGTGATATGCTAATGAGTTCGACTATACAAAGTCTAGATTTAGTAAGAAAGAGTGTAGGAGAAGGAATTGCCAAATTAAATGTAAGTATCGACTACGGATCTCTTCAGCGAGCTTAGCGCGTATTGGATAGTATTTGATATTATTAATCATTGAAGGAATCAAAGAGATTAGATTTAGTACCGACCTGACGTTAGTAAGGGTTCGTCTCCTTTGTCAATTCTGATAGCTGAGATTACTTAGTAGGGAATATTAGATTTAAAAGTTAGAATTGAATGTTAGATTTGAGTATCAGGATTAATATAGGGATTAGATAATCACTCCAGGATTTCTACTTGTAGTTTGAACTTGTAGTTATTTGTGTGTTGTTAATAAATATTTGTAATTATGGCTTTCGTTGGTGATGATATGCTTCTTTCCACACCGAGAGACGCGCCGGGCAATGTGAACCCAGTCCAAGATAGGACTGGGGCACGACAACTTTCAATAGCCCCCAAACTACCATCTACAATAAAAGCTGAATATCTAAACTGTAAAATACGCTCTTACGTTCCGAATCCTCTGCGCTGCTTTAAGTGTCAAGGGTTCGGACATTCACAAACTTCCTGCCTCGGCCAACTAACATGTTCTAGATGTGCATCTGTAGGACATTCTTCTGCGGATTGCATCCTAGAACCCAAATGTACTGTTTACAGCTTCATTCCATCGATTCCAAACTTTACCCCAAATGGAAAGCAGAAAAATAAATACAAGAAATTAGAACTAGTAAAAATATAACTTACTTAGAAGTCCGAAAGTTGTTAACCCCTCCTTTATCATAGACTTACTCCCAGGCTGCTAAATCATCAATAACATCCTCTTCTATACTGCGAGAAACGATGTTCAAAACTGAGAGAAAACACACTGCTCACTTTTGAATACTTCACATTCTCAAAATAGCTCCGATGCACGCTTACTCAAATCTGAGAATCGCATATTCTCATATTGAGACACAAGTACATTCTCATTTTTGAACCTGTTACGGGATCAAATTTTTGAGAATGAAAGATCGATATGAGTATATAATGCACTCATATTTGAATTTGTTAATGTATCAAATATGAGTTAAAACAATAAAATGAGTATGTATAGCATTTATTTTCGGTACTGTTGTATCTAATATGAATTTTTAACAGAAAAATATTTATTAACCCAAATCTTAAGGGATTTAAAAATGTGATACCTGAGTTGTAAATTTTCACTTTCTACATCTTACGTATTATTTTATTTTCATTTCATGAAATTTTTACACTTAACTTCGAAATCAAAATTCATTTTACATTTATTGTGTGTAACAAAAAGGTACTCGCATATTATCGCGAAAGTGCCTAAGTTAAAGATAACTCGCCAAATTGGCAGTAACGATTTCGCATGTGTCCTACGCGCTGAATTAGCAACCATGTACTTCGTTTTATATAATGTCGCCAATACGGTGGCGACAATACGCAAGTATCAACAAAAATATTACTTTTCGAAAGAAAAAAAATGCAACTATTATTTGATCACAAACTGCATGTCTTCGAACTTATGCCGCAAATATAAATCTTTGAAAACTGCAAAAATAAATTCGATGTTATCGTTTAACAAATGTGTATGCATTTTGAACTAGTTCCAGAAGCAATTTGATTCATTATTTATATTTATGTTTCTCTAGAAGCATTATATTGTTTCCTTAAAATCATATACAAGCAGAAAATTAACTTTTATTTAAAAAAATTCAGCCCTTCAATAATAAGTTATTAGAAATATCTAGGAAACATTATGATAAATAACAGATTTTTCTAAGTAAAAATTTCAAAACAATGCCAGAAAGAAATAGCTTTTTTACATATTATGTAACCTGAAGAAAAAAACCTTTTGACTAAAGTAACACTCATTAGGCCCAGGTGTGTAAGTACTCTTTATATCAATTGTTTTGTTTAAATAGAAACCTATCCACATGGAAATAAAGAAAATGCATTGCTATATTACCAACTAAGCTCGTTTTTTGTTAAAGCAACTGATTTTACACTTTCCTATCACCAAAGAAAACAAATATAATAGTTTTTAAGTTAATGTTTTTTTTAATTAAAATACTTAAAAATTTTAGTCCTTAGAAGAATGTAAAAACAACTCTAACAGTACATTTTTGCATTAACAAAACACACACACATTTAGTTTTTAACCTAATGGAAAGAGCTTTTAGAGAAGTTTTCAGCACCCATTCAGAAGAAAAAATAACATCATAAGGACCAATAGAATCATAATTTAGCAATTTTACTTGCTGTACAGAATTTTATTTTCAATACCTTTTTTCAATTATTCACTATTAACAAGAAAAATAAAACAAACCAAAATCATATTGCTGAAATATTTATTCTGGAAATTATACACATACATATATACATAAAAAATAAACAAGAATATAAGTGAAATTTTTTTTTTATAAACACTATCTAATCCATATTATAGTCAACTCCATCCTTATTTGTGCAGAACAGATTATGTTTTAGTGTATATATAATATACATTTTAAATATAGGAAAGTGTGTAAAAGTACATAAATAAACAACTTTTTAATTTTTTTTATCAAATCATGTCTTTGAGTTACAAAATGTGAGTGAAAATGCCTTTCAAACAGTGTTGTTTCAAATAAATTACATGTTAGGATATGCGAGTCCTCTAAATTATTTACTGCAGAATTTATAGATAGCTGGTTCTGAAAGGAATTTTGAAAGTTCTCATTAGAGTAAAATTTTTACAAAGGTTGTTCATAATTATATAGTTTTCGAAATGACTATCTACAAAATTTAGCATAACACATGTAGTGATATGCTATGCCTGTATGAGTATTTAGAACATAATGACAAAGCTACAATGTGAAACCAATGGTCTTTGGCAGAAAGTGCAAAATGTATGAAATTCATAGATTAATTTTATCCATAAAATATGTATAAAAAAAATTCAGAGCTATATCAAAATTTAAAACAAATTATGAGTGGAAACATTAAAAATCAAGATTTGTACTAACAAGCAGAAATGAAATTAGTGCAAATTAAAAATAAAGCATTCATAATTTAGAAACAAGATAAAAGATTTAAAAAATACAATTTTTATAAATATTGCACGTCTACCTGAATTTCACATTTATAAAAACAACAGTTAAAAAAATACCACACATTGGAACAATATATACAGGAACTAATTTGCTATCAGTACACTACACATTAAACATCTTTTAGAAGTGGTTTTGAAATCGCTGCAAAAATTTTGGCATCCAATAGTATTCAATCAATGATGATGGTCTCCCACTAAGAACTCAACATGACAATAATTTAAAAGATTGGCTTATTCCTGGCAAAAAAGGAATTACATTAAGAAGCAAAAACATAAGTACTTTTTTTTATAGAAAACCAATTAGAAAAATATGAATGCCAGGATTTAAAGAAATAGAACAAAAGGTATATAGAAATGCCAAGAAAAAAGCAGAAAAAAATAAAATTGAAACTGGAAAAATAATAACTGCATATAAAAGAGTGGGGTGCTCAATATCAATTGTTATAATTTCTTACTAGTTCTATTCCAAAATGCAGAGTTAGTGTAAAAATGTAGTACAGAGGACCCCACGCCTTTACCACGATGACATTAATTTTCTAGTTAATCATTTTATTCTTATATTAAGATTTATTTCTTACTTTTTAGTTTGATAAAAAAAGCATGTTTCTTAAAACTATAATTTAAATTAATTGTGCTTCAAATACGTCAGACTGAACAAATTACGTATTATCACAACAAATGCCAAATCTAATAATAACACACCAAGTTGGCAACCCTGATTGGTAATTGCGTCTTATTGCAACCTATTAGTGATATTATATGAAATGAAGCACCTGGCAGCCAATTCAGTGTGTACCACACATAGGTAATCGGGGTGGCCAACTCAGCGAGTTATTTAGAGTCAGCGATTGTCGCAAAAATACACAAGTACCCTCCGAGTTCCTGTGTGTTGAACGTGCTGAATTGGCAAACAGGTGCTTTGTTTCATATAATGTCACCAATTGGTTGTGATAATACGTAAGTACCAAGATTTATGTTTTTTCACTTGTGTACAACATACCTGCATACAGGAGTTTTTGTACCCAAGCTGTATTAATTTTTGGTACTTTCATAATATTGCAACCATATTGGTGAAATTATATGTAATACAACACATGGTAGTCAATCTGGCGCATACGACACATGCAAAATCAGGGTCACTAACTTGGCACGTTATCTTGAACATTGGCATTGTTGTGGTACTATGTATCGTAAAATCTGGTTGGTGTATGGTGCACACTTTTAACACAAAAAATAAGATTGAATTTTATGCGTGCACGTTATATACCAGGTATAAAAATAAGAGCTTTAAAAAATGTGAGCACAGGAAAAAAAATTAGATTTCTACATAGATCAAAATAATGGTTATTTAAAAGAAATGGCATTCCTTATGAACTTAAAGGGTTGCACTTCTAGATGTATACTATTTTTTACTAAAGCTTAGAATAAATGACTTTCAAACTTTAAGAGCATGACTCGCATACATCTCAGGTTTCTTCATGAAAATTGGGGTGCACATTTTCAGCAAATAAACATAAAAATTAAAAATTGCTACTTGAAAGTATAAGTGCATGTAATACGATGGTATACATGATATGCCAGATTTTATGGTAAAAACATAATTTTTCTCTACCTTACTTTAATGAGTAAAAGCATAAAATATATTTATATTGGGTTAAATATAAAGAATCTGATATACATACTTCATTTATTTTCATCCAAATAAACAAAACACTATAGTCACAATAAAGGAACCATAAAATAAATGTAATGAAATAATTTCTTTATGAGAACTTTTAAGACATTTTCCATATGTTTACCAATAAGCTAGAAAAGTTCTTTAAAATCTACAAGAAATTAGTCTCTTAAAAAGATTACTAATTGAAAACAAAAATTTATTTTGTAGGCTTGCCTTTTTCAAGACATGCAAGCTATTTTAAAGTTCAATATGAAAATAAAACTATTCCAATGTAGCAAAGGAATACTTAAATTATTATTTGCCTATAAGCAAGTGCCCAAAAAATCAACAATGTGACTTATTATGAAACAAGTAAATTTCATTAAGATATGTGACTACCCAAAATTCGCAGTTTTGGTGAAAATTTTCAAAAATTACTTTTGTGTTTTTATTTTAAAGACTATACATTTAAGATTCCAAAAACACTCTATTTTTGTTTCTATGATATCTAGAAGCAAAGTTATAGCATAATTAGTAAACTGGAATTGGAGTTAACAAAACCAGATGCTGATCCCTACACAAAATATTTTTAAGATATTGAATTTAAATTTTCAGAACATGTTTTATTTAGTTCTATCTGTGTTATGAATCAAACTCTAATCTCTGTGTATATACAGTGAACCCAAAAAGTGTTCGTACACTTGCAATTTCCTATAAAATTTATTGTTTCCGACTAATAAAAATTAATATTTTGGAATTGTAATTTTTTTATATCTGTAGCTTGTTCTTGGTGGAATGACATAATTATTTTTTTAAAAATTGTATAACTATTATTTTTAAAAATTCATAATCAAAAAGCTCCTGAAAAATTACGCCACTAAAGTCTTAGAACACTTAACAAAAATCTCAACATAGCTTTAAATATTGTATTTCTTTCTTAATTTAGAACTTAGTAGGATATCTTTTAGTGTCCACAACAACTTTTGGACATCTTGATATAGATTTATTGAGTTTTTGTAATTTCTGCATTGATTTTCCTCCATGCTTCTGTGATTATTGTTTTTACTTCCCATTATGTGTTTATATGTCATGCTTTCTTTTTATTTTAAATCTAGTTCTCCCCAAATATGCTCTGCTGGGCTAAATAAATTGATTGAGGACGTGTTTTCAAACTTTTGGGTACAGTTATAGAGACACCAGCAGTGTACATTGAGAGCAGTTCGCTTGGCGTCATTATCCTGTTAAAAAATGAAGTCGTCTGAAATATCCAAATTTTGAGAGGATAATTTAAAATTTCTCTTTAAAATATTTAAATAGAGCTCATGATTCTCAATACCATCAAAAAATACCAAATTACCTAATTCCTGAAGCCTATTTACACCCCCCCCTCCCCCGCAAGAACACCTCTGTGTTGAATCATGGAGGTGGAGGAGCTCTTGTTCCACATAAATTCACTGGATTAAATGCCTCATTTTTTCCTTTAAAACTATTATATGCCCATCAGAACCAAAAATGTTGAATTTTCTGTCATCCCAATCACTTTCCTGTCAATTTTGAATTTTCTGAAACTTAAGTCACAAGAATCTAGTTGGATGAATGAACCATGGAAGTGGAAGTGTTCTTGCGTGGGGGCGTAAATCAGCCACAGAATTAGGTAATTTTTGATGGTATTGAGAATCATGAGCTCTAGTCAAATATTTTAAAGAGAAATTTTAAATTGTCTGTCCAAAATTTGATATTGAACACGACTTCATATTTTAACAGGATAATGAAGCCAAGCGTACTGCTCTCAATGTACACCGCTGGTGTCTTTATAACTGGCCCAAAATTTTGTGAAAACACCTCCTCAATCAATTTATTTAGCCCAGCAGAGCATATTTGGGGAGAACTAGATTTAAAATAAAAAAACATGACATAAACACATAATGGGAAGTAAAAATAATAATCACAGAAGCATGGAGGTAAATCGATGCAGAAATTACAAAAACTCATTAAATCTATATCAAGATGTCCAAAAGTTGTTGTGGACACTAAAAGATATCCTATTAAGTTCTAAATTAAGAAAGAAATACAATATTTAAAGCTATGTTGAGATTTTTGTTAAGTGTTCTAAGACTTTAGTGGCGTAATTTTTCAGGAGCTTTTTGATTATTAATTTTTAAAAATAATAGTTATGCTATTTTTAAAAAAATAATTATGTCATTCCATTAAGAACAAGTTGCAGATATCATAAAAAAATTACAATTTCTATACATTAATTTTTATTAGTCGAAATCATTAAATTTTATAGGAAACTGCAAGTGTACGAACACTTTTGGGGTTCACTGTATTTATGTACTTCATTGCATTTAAATGTAAAAAATATCATTAATTTTTTAAAAAATCGAGTTTTTGCATAAAATTTGGCATATTTAAAAAACTTTTAAAAGTAATACATATCTTTTAATTCCTAATATATAAAGATGTTCCATTATTTATGTACTGTATAAATATTATTTGAATACATTCATTAGAATTTTGTGTAAAAGATCCTAATTGCAATTTTTCATGAAAATTTTACTAAACTCGACAATTTTTATAATTATAAAACTCTCCAGAAAACAGCAAAAGGGTTGAAAATTAGTTAAACATGAAGCTAAAGAGTTTGAGCTATAATTATGGTGAGTTTAAGAAATGTACAACTAGTAGAACATTTTTCATATTGTATTTAAATCTTTAAAAGCATTGTCTGAGAAACTATGTTTTTTGGCTTCACGGTAAAGTTCACAAATGGATTTCTTTTTAAGACATTGAATTAACATTTTAAGAAAACTTTTATTTTATTTTATTTGTATTATAGACTATAATCTCTGTGTATGTATATATGCATTTTATTGCACATACAATTTGTGAGAAAAAATATGCTTTTTTTTTTAAAAAATTGACAAATTTCAAAAAAATAATGTAACTCTTATCGCTCTAGGCACAGATAATGATGTTATTTGGGTGCAGTTTTAATATTATTTGAATATATTAATTAGAATTTTCAATACAAGGTTTACTGTAACTGCAATTTTTAACTAAAAATTCCCAATCTATCCAAAATAATTTAAAATTTTGTGGAATTGTATTTTAATTCCTGACTCAAGTGTAGTATAGGGGAGAGGGCCCTTTCGATTTTTATATAGATATTATTGGTGAGATAACGAATTCATTCTGGCTTCGGGAAACCTATCGCTAAGTGAAGTAGCTTGGCGATCGATTTTGGTCACCAAAAAAATTTGACATCGCCAAGTATCTATACTACACTTGAACCTTAATTCCTAGTTCTATGCACACCCTTTTTAAAGAAAAAAGTGTTTTTTTAGTTGAAAATTTGTTTCAATAAAATGCTCCGAGGGTAGGCACATACCTTAAATTGATTTTTTTAAGTAATCCTAAAAAAAAAGGCATTTTTAATACATTTTCCCGCTAAATTCCTATAAAAGCCTTACAATATCAAAACAATCTAGTACTCATGTGTTCGTCCGCGGGTAGCGTGGTAGAAACGAAAAATAGTTCGGAAGATTTATGAGAACTAAATTTGTTGTTGAACCCCAATCTTTAAAATATGTAGCCAGTATATTAAAAAAACTTTTTTAATCCTGAATATCTTTTTAATTTGTTTAATAGTGTTAATTAACCATTTTTTGAAATTTTGAGTACATGTAATGTCTTATATTTGTAAAGGCATGTGTTCAAATCTGATATAAACAAACTCATTTCAAATTGAGCATGTCCATGTAGTCATTTTTTAGTATTTCTTTTTTCTCCGTGTACACAGACAGATGAAAGTATCACTAAAATAACATGTCCACCATTAAAATTACTTCAACAAGCTTCTTCACTTCCGAAACCAAATATTGCATATATTTCTTCAGTTTCCGCATTTTCAATTCAAGCAGATATCTTGCCATCCACCTCTTCAACAGCAGCTACAATATCAGAGTCTCAGCCCACCTATCTCTATGCCTAATGCCGTACTTTCCACTACCCTTACCCCTATTGAATCATCTTCATCTAACATGTCAGCTTCCACATACAACACCTCTATTTAATCCCCTCTCTGCATTTTCTACAATTCGAAATTTAAAACCAAATTTAAAAACTCGTGCGGAGAAAAAAAATTTTAGTAAAAACAAATAAACCAAAAATAGGAATAAAAATGACACCACACAAACCGCGTAAAAGTGCACCTCAAGAAGAATCATCAGACGAACATATGATAATTTATGATGAGGATGAGTTCGATATTCTTAATATTTTAGTAAAAGACATTGAAAACTCTAACATAACACCTTCACGAGAAAAAAAAACAGGAAGTTATTGATTTTCTTTTACTTTCATGGTTTTTGGAACAATAACTTTTTACTTATTATAAGCAATTTTTATAACTAATGATTAATGTTTTAATTTAATTGTTTTTGATTTTCTTTTCATTGATCTGCTTATAGACCTTATCTGACTTGGTGGGGCATCCCCACCAAAATTAACATGCTTTTATATTATGGATTGCATTTTCATTTTTAAATTGATGTTTTAACTTTTCTTGTACACATTTTAAAATATGTTTTAATTTTTAACAAAAGTTTAGCGCAATATGGCCAAAACTGGCTCTTGCGGCAAAAAACCCCAAATTCACTCACTCACCCTGTAGTATTTTATTTGAATGAAAGGGTCATAGGCAATGTATATACTAAATAATAATTATAATGAGTATCTAACCATATTAGCCGAGTTAAAACTTTTCTTGACATTGACAGTTACAATAGAAAGTGCTGAGTATTCTTTAGACAAATTTTTAAAAAAATTATCTTTGCTCAAGCAAGTATGCAGAATGCTTAAATGCACTTGTTATATTAAGCATCAAAAAATAAATTGCAAACAAATTTAATTTTTCTGAAGTAATTAATTTATTAGAAAAAAACAAATCTCGCATTATAAATAAACATGCATTAGCAATATATGTTCGTGCTTATAATTTTTTACTTTAAAGCAAATTATGGCTCCAAGTGGTTTCTTGCACGAGGGCCCCCTTGTATAGAAGGTCGGCTCTGCCTATACTTCCCCGCTCTCCTCTGGAGTCCGTGCACACAGCGCCCAAACGTTACACGAGGAAGATTGCGTGCATTTTTATTATTGTTTTCCGTATTTCGAGAAGGCCGCGGTGGCCGAGTGGTCTAGGTATCGGATCATGGCTAGCGTGTCATGAGTTCGATCCTAGTACCACTAAAGATCCGCCGTGTAGGGAGCGATGCACGTTAAATCTGTCGAGAGCTCAAACGTCCTCCCGTTGGTGTGGTGTGGTAGTTAGGAGAGGGGGGTGCCAGCTCAGGTGTCGTCCGCGTCACTTGACCATGTTTCAAAATTACGCGGACCGTCGCCAAAAGCCCTCGTGTTGCTAATCAGTGCGACGTTAATATTCACTCACTCACTCCGCGTATTTCGAGTTTTTTTTTAAATAACTACATAATTGAAATACATAATAACTATATATCCTTGACTCGGCTTTTAATTTACTCAATAGAATGGAAAGTTAAATCCAAAATTTATAAAACAACATTTGACGCATTTTTAGACAAAGCAAAAAAGCGAGAATATAATTTGTATGTTTAAAAATATTTTCCTGAGAAAAAAATGAATTTTCGAAAAAGAAAATATATTTTATTCCGAAATAGCAGAAGATGAAGTTAGAGTAAGTGGATATTAACGTCGCCCTGTTCAGCTATATATACACGAGGGCTTTTGACGACAAACTTTGAACCATGGACAAGTGACGAAGATGCCAACTGAACTAGCACCTCTTTTTCCTTATTTCCACACCACACCACGAGATGACGTTTCAGCACCTACAGATTAACGTGCTTTAGCCCCTCTGCGTGGTGGATCTTCAGCGACACTAGACTCGAACTTATGACACGCCAGCCACGAGTTCGTGATCTTGACCACGAGGCTACCTAAGCCACGATAAAGTTAGACACCCAATAGAAGAATTTAGATGTTATTTTTTAATACTGTAATTAAGATATTGTACAAATAGAAGACAGATTTAAAAGTATATCAAATATGTTATTTTTTAATTTTAAATTAATCACTAATATTAAAACTTTAGAAAAATGTTTCAAAAACTTTTTAAAGCTTTATAACTAAAATGAAGATAAAAATAAAATTTAACAAATTGGTTTTCTGTAGGATTTGATTTGAATGAAAGCAGTGCACGATATATGGCAATGCATGTACTAAATAATAATTATATTGAGTTTCTTAACATATAAGCCGAGTTAAAACCTTTCTTTACATTGCCAGTTACTATAGAAAATGCTGAGAATTTAAATTTAAAAAAAGTTATCTTTGGTCAAGCAAGTGTGCAGAAGGCTTAAATGTACTTGCTATATTGCTATATTAAGCATCGAAAAAGAAATTGCAAAAAAATTATAATTTTTCTGAAGTAATTAATGTATTAGAAAAAAATATCTCACATTTAAACATGCATTAACAATATTTTTTTGTATTAATAATTCTTTACTTTTAAAAAGATTATGGCTCCAAGTGGCGACGTTGGCCGTAAATGCAGGAATATATCTAATTATATTAAACTGCTAAGAGAACTTACTTTAATCAAAAAAATTCGAACTTCATTTATTGCATGAAAATATTTTTATTCAATTTTCTGCATCATCATTTTCCAAGAAAGACACAATAGGTGTGTGGTAACTGAAGTAGGATATAAAAATCCTCGATTGTAGTCAATAAAGAAAATGTGAGAAAACTGCATCAATCGTGGTTCTGTATATTGTTTTTCCTTCTCTAGAATCAGTATTAATTGTCAAATTTAGTATCCGTTTCAATGAGTGGCTTTGCTTCTTCTGAAGCAAAATTTACATTAAAGTCTCCAGTTAAGATAATCGGGTTTTAATCATCATCGGATCCAATGATTGAAGCAGTATCTGATGTGTACAACACTAAAACTTTATGGATAAAGATGATAAAAGCTGTGACACAGAACTACCTGGTGATATACAGACTTTCGCCAGGAATTGCTGCTAGTTTTTTTTTTCTTTCACGAAACTCTTTTCTTCTTTTTGCATTTATTCTAGGCATTCTGACCAGAATTAATTTTAATTCAATGGAAATAAAAATTAATAATATATACTTAATGTATCACTCATAGAAATCACTGTGTTTGTTTACAAGACGCTATCCGTAGCGATTCTGGAGCGAATGTTAGTGACACATACACAATGCCCCAGACACCCCCGTAACGGGAAGAGCCATATAATGATACTATTTTGGGTGCGTTTATTCGTTGAAAATGGCACGTTTATTACATAAGAGCTACGAAAATACACCACGCGAGTTCGTTACTAGATTAGCAAGTGTACCCACTTAATGTCACCAATACCTAAGCGCCTTTCGTCCATAGCAGCAAGATATAATTCTGATGCATAATTCCTCTTTAGCAATCGTCCAACTTTTTCACGGATATGGCACAAATCACGTGGTATACCCCCCCCCCCGGCTCTCTTTTCTTCCCTCTCGCTATCTCCTCACCATGGCGACGTTTCGGGGGGATGGGGGGGAATCACTACTTCCGTTCGCTTTTTCACTGTTATGCAAAACTGGGCAAATTTCCCATTCACTCCCGCGCCCAAAGCAGTTTCACTTCAAAAAATATTAAAATATGACCGAATTTGTATCTGAAAAACAGTTTAATGAAACTATCAGGAAATTTTTGAACTAGTTCGATAAAAAAGAAACCTTTGTGGATTCGAAAAAGGATAGAAAAGAGAAGCTGTAACAATCATTAACAATTTAAATTAGCACCACTACTTAAACTATGTGAAACGAACACATAAACAGTTTTATTTATTATGGAAAAATACGATGTTATGGAATTGGTTATTAAAGAATCTTTAGCTTTGAGAAACTCCAAATTCGAGACCCAGTTGTAGGAGTAGCACCAACGGAAGTTTTTTAACACGCTTTAATTAGCTTCACTTGTATGTAATGGAATCTTTGAACTCGATTTTTTCCAACTTTAAAAGGACAGATTAATTTGAAATTTTGCACACTTGTCAAAAACCGATGACAACACAATGATTTTAGAATTTTGTTCCATTGTCGTGATCATGATCATGAAGATTAACAATTTCCCATTGCCAGATTTCGTGACTAATTCAAGGTTTGGTGAATAAAAGATTAAGTTACATCCTTAAAGCGAAAACATTCATGGTTAATACAAATACTACAAACAAAAAAGATTAATTCATCAATAAATAAATGATAGTTTAAAAAAACTAAAAAAAGCACGCTTTTACTCTAGATTGAAATTTAAAAAAATGAAAAATAAATTATAGTTTAAAAATACACGCTTTTATAGTTGATTGAATTAAAAAGCGTGGGGTGCTCGTCATCAATTGTTATTATTGCTTACTAGTTATATTCCAAAATGCAGAGTTAGAGTAAAAATGTAGAACAAAGCACCCCACGCTTTTACCTCAATGACATTTATTTTCTCGTTAATTATTTTATTCTTGTATGAAGAATTATTTTTTACTTTTTAGTTCAATTTACTATAAAAGCCATTTTTTTTTAGACTATAATTTATTTTTTATCAGATACTTTGAGGTTCACACATCAGTCAACTAGCCACGGAGGAACAAATAAAATGCGATAGAGTTTGAAATCAAAATGCCTAATATATACTTCAGTTGAACTGGAGTATTGAAAGTTGTGCACGGGGCGTCAATCCAAAAAAAAATTTTCCTAACAAAAGAGAACCGTTAATTTACCCAATTGTGTATCTAGCGACTTCAATCATCGTGGCTAAGTTGATTTAGTTGAATTCCGATCGACCCTTGATAGAAATTACAAATGGGTATTAAACTACTAAGACCACGTGACAAATTTCATCTTTCTACAACCAGACTTCAGAAAGAGCTTAAGTAGAAATTGAGCTATTAAAAATATTTTTGAATGTAGGTTGTCCTCGTATACTACAAACTGACAACGGTCATGAGTGTACAGATGCTGTCAAACAAGAATTAACAAGCTTGTGACTAGCGCGCAATATTGTAAATGGTAGGCCTAGACATCCAGCTAGTAAAATGTTTTTTGTAGAACAGAATCTACGGAGTCCTGGGAGCAATATTGAAATAACAATGTAAAACAAAAAAATGTTCTTGTAAGAAAAAGTAAAGTATTTTGTAACTCGTGTGACACAATTCAATAATGTTTTTTAACAAAGATGAATAAGCCTGTTTTTTTATTAATTATATTCACGAAAAAAATATTTGAAACTTTACAACACAAAGATTTAAAAAAAAAAATACCAGCCTAATTATCTAATTATTTTGCTAATTAGTTTTGAATAAATGATTTGTATTTCAATAACTTTGTTGTATTACTTACTCCACATTTAAAAATGCACCATATTTGCTAAATAAACACTTTTAAACTCTTGACAATATTACTTCATCATTTCATTGAAATAGTTCAGGGATTTGATCGAATTAGTTGGGACAAATGGTGAAAAAAACGATTTTTTCTAAGACCGTAGCTTTTAATCATTACATATCTTAAAGTAGGCTAAAAAATTTCTACATTAGTACGAAGTACCTCCGCTTTCTCAGAAATGACCTCCTCAACACGTTTTGGCATAGACTCCACTAGTGTGGCGCACATGTTCTGGACTTCATCATCGTGGAATCACACTTGTATAGCAAATTTTATCATTTGTTCTGTTGTCTTGCAATTTATCTTAGATAAACGAGTCTTGATAATACGCCATAAGTTCTCAGTGGGGTTTAGGTATGATGAGTTAAAAAGTCAATCAAGCATTTGTATTTTATTTTCCCTCATAAAAGTCTGGACTAATTTCGAATTGTGACAAAGGGCCAAGTCAAGTTGAAATGTTCCGTCAAATATTTCTATGAATGGAGTAATCCTACTGCGTAATATTTTTATATATTTTACTGAATTGTTATCATGCATTTAAAGAGAACTAAGTTTCTAGGGTCATTTGTTGTGAAAAAAAACCCAAAACAACTCCTTAAAAGGGTGATTTACAGTCCGTTGGATATGATCTGGTAGCAGATTTTCACCTTCACTTCGTCTAACTGCATTTGTGATTTGTATCCCTGCACAGTTAAATATGTTTCATCACTAAAAATTACTTTCTTTCAGTCGTTAACAGTCCATGATCAGTACTTTTTGTCCCATGCTAAACATTTTTCCATCATTTTCTGAGTTATAAATCGTTTTTTCCTCGGTCTTGTTGCCTTACGACCAACTTCCAGAAGCTTTTTGAGTACAATTGAGGTACTCACCTCAACACCATAATCTAATAAATTCTTTCGAAGGTCTGAACTCGTCTATCTTGGATTTATTTTGTTACTTCTTATTAGAATTTCACTAGTCATGGAGTAGTTTTCCGCTTGTGCCCACATTTTCCTTTTCTTTTTGGAGAGAATGTTCCGGAATCTTAAAATGTGTTCTTAAAATTCTCGAAACACTTGATTTGTTCATACCAACTGCCGTAACTATATCTCTCACAGTCATAGAAGTGCGTTGATTAAGAGCGATTATTTTTTAACGTTTCCTCGGAGTAATATCCATCTTTGAAATAGCAAAGGTAACAGGTGTTACACTGAATGCAAAATTATAACCACCTGGCTACTACACTGAAATGCTCAAAACTGAACTACTAATTCACTAAAACCAGTCAAACAAGTAAATTATAATCAAAGTCGATCCGACACAGTACCTCTAGGCACATATAACCGATTTGAGGTGGTTAGGGTCATCACTGGTAATCATATACAAACTCAGACAAGAAAAATATGTTTATCCCAATTAATTCGAACAGTATAGTACTTTCATCAGGGAAATGACCTATAAGAGACATTATTTTAATATCTTCCGTGAATTGATCATATATTCCTAACTTTGTCATTTATCTGTGATATATATATATACCCCCCGGGTGGCCATAATTAAACGACCCTACTTCAAAATTGTCTACAGACGAAACTATTGTTCAGAAAGTTGTAAAATTATGTGTACGACATAAAGAAAGGATGGGAATTTGTTTGAGCAAATAAAAAAAATTAGTTCAAAATTTCGCCACTAGAGGACGCTTTTGAATGAAGGCCACATTTATTACCGGTTTTCTATTTGTATTTTATCGCTTTTTTATCCACAGGACACGGTAACAAATTAACTGATACTCATTAAAAACACAATCGCTAAAATGAACTGCAAACTTTAATTAAACTTCTTCGATAACTAATTTTCAAAGGATTTACAACAAGTAAGACGAAATTATGCACATTTTTTGACGTCACACAGCAACTGTTATAAAAACAATAAACTTTCACGGGAGATTAGTTTATTTTCAGTGTGCTCGGTATTGCTAATCAGAATGTCATTACGTTTACCAGATCGAGCGTTGTTAGTAAAGTTATTCTATCAAAACGATAATTTCGTAATAGTTGCTTTACGGAAATTTTGGACTTTAAAGGGGATGTGAAAAGGTCCATTGACTGCTAAAAATCTTCGATTAATGGTAACCAAATTTAAAGAAACGGGATCGTTGAATGTTCGTTCTGGAAGAGGAAGAAAACCTGTTTCCGCGGAAGCAATAGAGAAAGTTGCACTTCAGGTGGAAGAGGACAAAGCATCCAACGTGCAGGCTAGTACAAGTGTTCGTCGTGTGGCAGAAGCATTGGATCTGCCTCGTTCAACTGTCCAGAAGATTATGCGAAACATCCTCCGTTACTATCCATATAAGCTTCAACTTGTGCAGGAATTGCTTCCACATGATTTCGAGATTCGACATCTGTTCTCACTGCAGTTTCTTGCTCGTTTGGAAGTTGATCCAGAATGGCCTTGGAATATCTTCTGGACAGACGAAGCACACTTTCATTTGGACGATTCGGTGAATACTCGAATTTGGGAAACAAACAATCCGCATTCCACCTCACAAGTTCCGCTACACTCACCAAAAGTAACGGTGTGGTGTGGGTTTTTTCCGCGTCTTTTATTCAAGGCCGGTATTTTTTAGAGGAATTAGGTGCTGGAGGTCCCGTAACATGTTCTATCACAGCACAGTGGTATGCATCGTTATTACGGAATAAAATTATTCCGGATCTGCAAGCACGTCAGTGTCTTTCGCGCATAATTTTTATGCAAGATGGAGCTCCTCCACACATTACACGTTGTGTTAAGGACGTTCTCAAACATCATTTCACAGAAGAACGTGTGATCAGCCGCCAATTTCGTCATCTGTGGCCTTCCTGATCGCCTGACCTCAATCCATGTGATTTTTGGCTTTGGGGCCATTTAAAACAGCTGGTAAGTTGTGATCAGCCAAGAACTTTACCTGATCTCAAAGACAATATTTCACGACATGTTCTTAACATTTCCCAGACCACACTGCGGTCAACGGCGGAACATGCTATCTTACGATTTCAAATAGTAGCTGAAAATGATGGCCATCATGTTGCGCATTTATTGTTGTAACAAAATTTGTAAACTGTTATAAATGTATGCTAAGTATTAATGTATGTTAATATGATCTGCATTAAAAACGCCCTCTAGTGGCGAAATTTTGAACTAATTTTTTTTATTCGCTCAAACAAATTCCCATCCCTTCTTTACGTCGTACACAGAATTTTACAACTTTCTGAACAATAGTTTCGTCTGTACACAATTTTGAAGTAGGGTCGTTTAATTAGGGACACCCGGTATATATATATACTAGCTGACCCGGCCCGGCGTTGCACGGGCTTTTACCGAGGGTATAACTTAATCCCCATGTTAATTTCCTCCTTTCTTTCTGACGCCAGCACTCTTGTGTGGGTGTGACGCGTAAGATGTGAGTGCAAGGCCCATGAGTGTGTATCAATGGTTTTCTCGTTTAACATTTTCCCTTCTCTTCACAAAATCAGCACTTCCAATATAATTTTTTGAAATTACTTTTACTTCTTTGTTTCTTTCCTCTTCGCTTAGCCCAGCTTTGCACGGGCTTTTACCGAGTGAATAACTTAATCCCCATGGGAATTTCCTGTTTCCCTCAGAACGATAGCACTTATGTGTGTGTATGAGCGATGTGAGTGATTTCTTTAACTATGTCATTAAACCTCCCTTTTTCGAAATTTGTTCTTGCGTTGGTGTGGTGTGGTAATTAGGAGAGATAGGTGAAAGCTCAGGTGTCGTCCTCGTCACTTGATCATGGTTGAAAATTTCGAGGTCCGTCGCCAAAAACCCTCGAATAGGCGAACAGTGCGAATTTATAAATCACTCACTCACTTTTCAATTCTTTCGTTGCAATTTTTTAGTTCGGGAAATGAAAATGTAGCCTTTTTAAAAATAGTTGTATTTTGAAAAAAGACAGAAAATTAGAATTTTTTCAAATTACAAAATTTCACTACTATTTTAAATCTTGAAGTAAAATTGTGAGGATTTTTTGAAATGTTCAGCACACGGGGAAAAAATTTAATGCAATTATCTTTATAAAAGAAGAAATTATTAATTATTAAATATTTTGAGTGTTTTATTAAAGTTTGTTCAGAAAAGTTTTTGACTTTTTATTTTTTAAATCACTGATACTAAAAGTTTTAAAAATAATTTTTATTTAAACGCAACGATATTGATTCACTTCACAGTATAAAATTCAAAAAGAAAATAATACTATGTGATAAAAATATATTTAAGAATATTTCCTTATATTTTGTATGATATTTTTTTCTTATATTCTACTGTTCTTCAATAAATCAATCTTTAAAAATAAAAAAAACTATCGGTTGTGATGCGTTATATGAATGAGCGTCCCGTGTTATGAGGGAATTCCCCTTTTTACTATGCAGCGAAAGACACAAAACTACCTCAACCTTTCCCGTCTTCCAAACAGAAAGCTAGCGCAAACTGAATGAGATGCATTGAGACGCACCTTGACGCAATTGAGAATTTTTTTTAAAGTTTTCATTATTTTTCAGAGGGCTTAACTTTCACGTTAAAGTTTTGAAATTTCACACATTAATTGCAAAAACAAAGTACTTGAAAATAAAAAATGTACAAAAAAGTGTCTGCTTAAATTATTTCTCGCAAAAACGGTATTTTACGAAAATCACAAAAAAAATTTTAAAATCCGTAATTTTCAAGCAATTTTTTCAATCTTCGCACAAAAATTAGATAACATTATTCTACAAATGTAAAAAAAGTTTCGTACGATAATTTTAATAAATGACGAAGTTATTTAATGTTGAGTTAAAATTTTGAGTATTTTTTTAAAAAATCGTAGAAAAAAAGGTTTTCGGCATTTTATTTTTTAAATGACAGATTCAAAAAGAAAAAAGCATGACATTATTTAGTAAAAAATATTGTTTTAATAACATGAAAATAAATTCATACGCAACGATTTAGAAAAAAAATTTCATAAAAACGCATCAGTTTTACTCATTTAAAAAAAAAATCTTAAAAAATATAAAATATCATTATTTTGCAAAAACAATTATACCGTATTGTGGCAAACGAAATGATCTTTCCGATTTCGTAATTATTTTTTGTCTGATTTAAAAAAACAAAAATCGGATGGCTGTTTAAATAATGTCGAGAGTACCGAAAACTTTCACCCTCTGTTGCAATATCTGCTTCCACAGACACATGAGCATCCCTTACAGGAATCTGGCAGCGTTTTTTCCGGATTCTTCACATTTCCGGCAATAAAAAAAATTATGGCGTGGTTAATTGAAATAAAAACCATCCTATGTTTTAAGTTGGACGAAATGACACACAGTATGTAAAATTATATTATGATCAGTTGAGTAGTTTCGGAGTCCATCGCGGACAAACACTGTGACACGTATATTTTATATATAAAGATATAATCAAAATTTCTCCACAAGTGAGAGATGAATATTCATGATCAAACTGAAAAGAATTGAAATTTTAAGAAAACCAGACAATAGCTTTTAAATGGAAATAAGAAAAATTAAATTTATAGAGATAAATATAAAAGCATGGATGCTACAGTATTATAAACATTGCTAACTTAGGACAGCTTAAATATAAAATAATTTACATAAAAATGGGGTTGAACATGTTTTGTGGTCAGCCAACCTTCTCCCTTTCTGAGAGTAATACTGAGCAAAAACCTATTGAAAATAATGGATAGGAAATCTAAATCCATTATGAGAAAAAGGTAACTTACCTAAAAATTGTGCATTAATATATAAATATATCAGTTTTAAATTGGGTCAGGGTTTAGCAAGTTTGAGTTTTTGCTGAGCAACTTTAAAATACTAAAATGTAGTACTACAATATGTGTACTATAATGTAATGAGAATTCTTTCGTACATGATGAAAATATTCAGTTTTATCTGCAATACTTGAATTAATAATACTTGTATTCCGAAGTCTAATTGCAGTATCAGCTGAGGGCTGATTTTTTGATACATCATTTTCAGTAGTATGCCCTCTCTTCGAAAGATTGTTTCTCATAGCAACCTGAGAACGTTTAAGCCATGCATCTTCTCAAAAGAAAAAAATTATTGAATAAATCTTCTAAGTCGTATGAACTATTTTTTAAAACAGAAATTGGTCTTGAAACCAATTTTAATCCATTAATTATGAGAACTCAAAACATTTTCAAGCAGAAATGATTTTAGCAATGCAAATTGAAATTAATAACCATTTCACACCAGAAGAGTTGGTTGTGTTCACACACACAAAAATATTTTTAATTGATTCAATTTTAGAGTGACAAAATGCTTTAAGAGGAAACCGAAACCAAAACCTAAGCTCAGAAAACTTGAAATATCTGAAAGACTAATTTGTTATCAGATCTGAAATTTGGTAACAAGCTTCCCAGTGATATGGGCCACAAGAAAATACCACAAAATAAAATTTCGGTATTTTTGAGGTAAAAGGTACTGTGTAGTCTTGAGATCGAACAGCACCTCGTCACAAAAGAACATCACCATCGAATAATATAGAAACAGTGTACAAGATAGATGATATAGAGAAGATAGTAGATGCTTGCGTACGCCATATGGCCGCACTAATTACGTGCCAGAGCCCTACTGTCGTAATCACTCTTTACATTCAAGGCTACTGAGGACTTGGATTTTGTCCAATCCGAGGGGTTTCATCTCATTCGGATAAGTACAAATTGATTTTTACCTTTAAGCTTGTCTTATCTACATATCACGTAATAATCTATAGTGTGTGTTTAACTTACTAAAAGTAAATTGTTAATATTTCTTGATTGTCATAATTTCTAATTTAATGCAATGGCTTCTCCACCCACGCTGCCCCCTTGGAATGAAACTAATGAGCGTGATATTCACCTCAACCAACATAAGAAAAAGTACCACGCGTAACAAAGTAGTTTCACAATAACAAACAAAACCACCTTTCTTTTTTTAGAAGAAATATATCATTATGTGATTCTTTATAACGTTAGGACTAATATCCCCTTCCCTTCCCACGCTGTCTTGGTGGGAGCAGAGTACGTGATTTTCTTTTTAAAAACTGGGTGCTAGTAAATATAAGTCTGCCAGTTTGAAATAGTCTTTTATAAAACTAATTATCGAAGTAAGACATAACTTTGAAGGTTTCTCATTAAAGTTATTTTAAAAGAAGCTTAAAGATAAAAAATAATAACTAATATTTTAAAAATTGTTAGGAGGGTAAGAGAGAGTATGTCATTGTTCATTAAAAGTTTCTTGGTGTTTGTTTCTCTCCAATTTGACACAATGTACCTTTTTATTTTGAACACGTTGAAGTTATAATTATCAATATATAATTCTTTTCTACCACGTCCTATTCCCAAATGTTTGAAGAGTCCCATCTCTTGTATTTTAATAAAATGTTTTAACATTTTGAGTTGTTGTTTAATGAATCATTTTGCCAATAAAATGCAATTCATGGCCCTTCTTTCACAAATCTATTCCTTTCTACCGAATCCCTTATCTTATGAATAAAAATATCCTCTGCGTGATTCCAACACACCCATAAAATAAAGGTATGAATAATACTCGCTAGAGTTAAGAAATACGATTAATATATCCCTCTACGTTCAGAACCGATTGCTTGAAAAGTAGTATTAATAACTGTTTGAAATATACATTGGCAGAGATTTTCCTTTAAAAAAAAGTACATAATTTGCTTTGGATTTGAAGCATTTATCTCAAAGAATATTTTTAAAAATTACTTTATTTTTAATCAAATTCAAAAAAATTTAATCAAGAAAAAAATTTCATGATAATTATTTGTGTGTATATGTATAACATTGATTCTCGTTGAAAGTTAGGATTTTATGGCCTTTGGCACACGCGTATAATAGAAAAGTTATTTATTTAAATTTTCTTAAGTATATTAATTCTAAAATGTGGTAGAAATATAGAATAAATAATAAAAGTAACACTTTTTAAATTTTAAGTAATAATGTTTCAGATATAGTTCTTGTAAAAAAATAAGATTTTTTTCACAAAATTATAGTTTTGCAGAAGAAGAATTTAAATCTCGTATTTACCACTATTAAGCTTCACGATAAAAAAATTTAAAGATGTTTTTCACTAATAGTATAGTCAGTATAAAAGTAAATTTTGAAAATTAAGATTTCATTCTAACTAAATCATCCATAGCAAATTTGAATGTCTTAGTCAAAAAGTAGACACATTCCTTAATGTAACAAAACAGTTTCAATATATATATATATAATATTTGTTTCTTTTCCTTTATAATTATTAAATAACAATATATTAATAATAGTTGATATCCGAAATAATTAGAATCTTGAAATATATTTAAGAAACTTTTCGCGACACTTTATTTCTTAAATACATGTGTCAATACAAAGGCTATAGTTTTTTACGTTGAACAACAAACTGTATCAGGGTATTTCTTTCTTGATAATAGATAAATCTAATTCCGATAATTTATTTATTATATGCATTTTTCTAAATTAAAAATAATGAGTTTATTTTCGATAGAGTATTTTTTCATTCTTGTTTTCAACTATCCAACAGGGCGTGATGCTGAAGTTAAGAGAATGAAATACCAGTTTCAAGAATTCATCTTCTCATCTGAATGTCCTGTAGTAGGATCGTGTAACTCAAGAAAGACGTTTAGCGAACTTTCCATGGATTTCTGGTTAAGAATTCTTAATATAAAATTATATTTAGATGAGGCTGAACTTATATACATCTAATTACAATCCACAACTTACGTCCTTTAAGCTGAAATTAAATCCTTTATGAACATTTTGATATTTTATTCAGTGGGTTTAATTCTTTTTCTTCACTTTTTTTTTTAAAAAAAAGAAAGTATTAGAATTAAAAAACTTTGTGAACTAAATAGTTGGAATAAATATGAATACACATCAGATGATGTATAAAGCATAAAACACACGCATATACACGCGATTATTTTATTCACTTTTCTAGCCACATAGAATTCATTATAAAATATGTACAAGCATTGAAATGAATTTTTATTGATAAGCATTTTGTAATTCTGAAATTAAGCATGAAATTGAATAAAAAAACAATACCGCTCAAGTGGTTTAAAAATTATTTTCAGTAAGCTAGCTTTATGTTAACCGGCTATGTGGGACCCGAGCATTGGAAGTTGAGAAACGATTCAATTGGTTTGATTTTTGTTAATATCACCCTTTAGAGAGCAATTAGAGGGTCATTTGTGAAATTTTCGCCCAATGTAGAAATCAAATAGACAATTTTTAATGTTTAGTTACGCCCTACTACATATCTTCGAAATTCACTAATAATGGTCATTACGTCCAAAAAATAAGAGAAATAATTTAATTTTTCAAAAGAATTATTTAGTAATATCATAAAATCCTTTATACTTTGGATGAAATACTTCATTTCTATTTCATGACATTTGTTCTTTCGGTAAATATACAAAGGAGGACGGACCCATCAAAAAGGAA
Source organism: Trichonephila clavata (assembly GCA_019973975.1). Classification (NCBI taxonomy): domain Eukaryota; kingdom Metazoa; phylum Arthropoda; class Arachnida; order Araneae; family Nephilidae; genus Trichonephila; species Trichonephila clavata. The sequence continues at coordinate 40,504 of BMAO01024879.1, forward strand.
TATGGAAGTATGTTAAATAAAAGTTATGCAAAATGTGTATCAGATAATAATATACAGCAATTTCTTATAAAATGATCTTGTTTTGAATAACGCTTACTGTTTTTACTCAATGCAAACTGCATAAAATAAGCTCTGACAAAAAAAAGGACTTCGTTTCAAGAAGTTATCTGGTTTTAACGAAATTTCTCTTATAAAGATCAACTTTTTGAGCCGATATGCAAATTGTTAAATTTTGGTGGCCATTCACTGAACAGCCGATCTAAAAACATTATAACTTATCATCTGGAGTAGTTCCATTCATTAATGGCCATTCGAATCTGTGATTCAGTCTACTTCCTGTAACTATACCAATGCCTAGCATATGGGCACTCTATTCGCGAACATGTATGTTGCCATCAGCAGATAACGATAGAAACTAAGCAAGGGAAGACAGTTTGGGAAGAAAAGCTGGAGGGAAATTTTCTGAATCTAAAAAGCATTGTCCACTCGGATAACAGTTTGCATAATAGGGACCTCGGTAACCAAATTCTTTGTTAATTAATTTGATGAATGAGAAAATGTTTATCTCTTGAATAAAATACTCAAAATTACGCACGAATTTCAATCGTTTCTTTTTCTATCCACATTTATATTGCAACTATCTCTTTCCGTTTCATTCAAATAAATTACTTTGTAATGCATTACAGCTTCAAATGGTTAAGTTTTATTTAAATCTCATTGCTGAAAAGTACCATTTTATAAAATTCACTAAATGCAAAATCTCAGAAACGTCAACATAACTACCGTTCCACTGTTTGTTTGTTTTTAAATTAACTGCTCTTTAGATCTTTGCAAATATATATTTTAATGAGGAAAATTTGTTTTCTGAACAATAAAAAAGTTAGAATGAATCTCTTCTTGCTTAAAGCCATTTGTTGAAAAGGTTTCATGTGTAAGTAAGTATAACGTGTTTCGTTAAGTATGTTGATTCTATGAGCGTGTGAAAATGAAGCATTACGTTATTCTCAATAAACCAAGATTGAAGCAAAAAGTTTAAGAAATCACTTTTTATCAAAGTAGTTCTTGCATTTCGGTTAAGAAACTTAATAAATTATTCGATAATATATTGGAATTTTATAGATAATTTTTTCTCTTGGATCTGATCGACCATTTTACTCACACTACCCGAACAGTTTTTCACTCAAAGAAGTATAACCACGCGTTGTTGAAAGACAGAATGTTTCACTGTTATTTTTACCAAATATTTTTCTATTTACATGTTTGACACTTATTGAATAAAAGTTTGTTACTTATTGAAACAGAAAGAAAAATATGCTGATATTATTAAATATATACAGTAGAACGTCGTTTATCCGAAACGTCAAATATCCAAACCAGGAGTTTTTTTTTTTTTTTTTTTTTTTTTTTTTTTGCACCTTGCAGTGAAAAATCAAAGGTGTACAATGGTACAGCGAAAAATAAGTGATTACTTTTCACAATAAAGGTAAAATTGCGACATTTTGCTTTTTCTTCAAGCACGTTTCCCGCATAGGATGATTTTCAATATTCGTATAGTGTCCAGTTTCATATACTGTATGGATTGCATTCGATTATCCGAACAATCGCGTATCCGAACGGTGTCCGGTCCCAATTGATTCGGATAAACGACGTTCTACTGTAATTGTCTAACAACTTCGAAGACTTGGAAATAAAGAAAGATTTATGGAGTTTTTTCGAGTCAAATTTTTCATGAAAAGTGTGTACAGAAAAGAGCATTGCTTTTTTTTTATCTTAAAGTGCTTCGTTTTGTTGAATATTCTTCTTTAATGAATAAAATATTTAGAGGTCATCTTGCAGATTATGAAGGACATAACTGTATTCTCAATTCAATACCTTTGTCCAATCTTTTTTTTTCCCTTAAGAAAAGCATTATTATTTAATTTTTTTTCCCACCTAAACCAGGGTCGGCAAACTTATTAGCCAAAGAGCCAAATATGAACATTGCAACAATTTTTAAAAAAATTGGGAGCCAAATCTGCTTGTTTAGTAAACTTTTATTACACTAAATAAGTAGTAGACAAAATAAAACTAAATTTCATACTTAATAAATATTTATTAATGCGAACAATGTGCTTGCATCTCCTTGAAAAGTTTACGTAAGTCACACACACACACACACACACACAGGTTTGTATGTCGTTGTTTTTAATTGTATGCATGATTCCAAGTTCTCATCAATAAGATGACTTCTCAGTTTAATCTTGATAATGTTCTTACTTGAAAAAGTTTGTTCGCATATATATGTAGAACCAGGGACGTCTTAAGGCATGGTGGGGGCCTCGTTTCGTTTTCAAGTCCGTCTTAATAAGATCATGATCCGGATAATTTTAATGTGGTTAAGTATTATTCCCGTACATATTCCCCGAAAAACAGGGAATTTTAAACTGCATGTCAACTAGTAAACCCGATGCAAGACTGTATTGTTATGTAATGACTGTTGTTTATGTCTAAGCCTAGGTCTAATACCATAAACAATCACTCAACTCATTGAGTCGAAATGCGGCCATCGGTCGAGCCGGTTTTTGAGATTGTGAGCCGTGCACATCTAATTGTTTTAAATGACCATTTGAATGAGTATTTGACAAGGCATGCTACTATATACACTGGTGTGCAAAAATTAAGGACGAAGTCGAAAAATTAGCATATCAGCTGAACGAAGAGGCAGAGCGGACAGAAAGACCAATCAGGAGATTAAGTGAGGTGATGTACGGTAGCACATGCGCATATATGCAGGTAGACGTAATGGGGGAGTGTCTGAGTAGTAAAGAATGTTGTCGGTGTAAGATTGGTATTTCTGGCAAAGAGATTGCACACCGTATAGCAGTTAAAATCACACCGAGTTGCTGCCTCAGCGAGAAATGGCGAATAATCAATCTGTTAGACGACATCTGGATGCTTTTACCCGAGGTCGAGTCATTGGGAGATTGGAGGAAGGTCGCAGTGTGACAAGTGTGGCTGCAGAGTTCGGAATTGCTCATAGCATCGTTTCACGACTTTGGAGACAATTTCAAACTACAGGAACAGCTATCCGGGGGTTCAGTAGTGGTCGTCCACGAGGAACCACACCCGCAGATGACCGGTATATTGCCTTACAGGCCAGAAGAAACAGGCGGCAGACAGCGGGAGAAATCGCTAGACACACGACACAGGCGACTGGACGACCGATATCGCGTTTTACCGTGGCCAGAAGACTGCACGGTGGTGGTCTGTTTTCACGACGCCCTGTACGGTGTGTACCTCTAACGCCTGCCCATCGGAGAAGGCGTTCTCTGTGGTGCCGGGAATACCGGAATTGGAGAGACAATGAATGGGGACGAGTACTCTTTACAGATGAGAGCAGATTCAGTCTGAGTAGCGATTCTCATCGCATACTCATCTGGAGAGAGTGGGGAAGCCGCAATCATCCCTCGAACATCATTGAAAGGGACAGGTATGGAGGTGGCGGTGTTCTCGTTTGGGGAGGCATCATGCTTGGTAGTCGTACAGACCTTCACATCTTCGAGGCAGGTTAAGTCAACGGGACCCGTTATTGTAACGAGAGTCTTCTTCCATATGTGCGTCTTTTTAGAGGCGCTATGGGTCCGCAGTTCCTTTTCATGGACGGCAATGCACCATGTCATCGCACAGTAGCTGCCGAACAGCTCTTAGACAGTGAGGATATTGAACGTATGGATTGGCCGGCACGATCTCCGGATCTCAATCCCATCGAGCATTGATGGGATTTTCTAGGCACAGACGCTTGGCAGCTCGTACCTTACCACCAGTAACGATTCCGGAGCTCCGATTGGCGCTGCAAGACGAATGGGCAGCAATGCCTCAACAACTCATTGACACCCTCATTCTCAGCATGGGCAGACGCTGTGAAACCTGCCTAGCAGTCAGGGGAGATCATATCCCCTACTAAAGACCGGATATTTCTTGCTGGACACCCATCACAGGGATGTTTCGGCCTTCAGCCGCATTGCGCTCCATGCTACTTTTTCAATAAAGCTTCTTTTTATCCCTCTGATTTCTCTTTTAGTAAGTGTTGCTTACATTACTCATGTCCTTACGTATTGGGGATCTTACGGTATTAAATGTGTTGATTTGGAATGCTTTTGTACAAAGTTATATTGAAAAAACCGTCTCGTCCTTAATTTTTGCACACCAGTGTAGTGTCTACTTTTCAAGATGTTGGATATATCTTTTAGCTACTTTTAAAGATCCCTTTTACATAGGGGGCCAAGGCCTCAAAAAATTTTAAGATTTCTTTGGGGTCCAGGGCCTTTAAGAGTCTTAAGCCGTCTCTGTCAAGTGTCTGCATTTGTGTGGGGGGCCTACTTTTGGGAGAGGGTCCAGGGCCTCAAGAAGTCTTAAGACATTCCTGTGTAGAACAGAAAAGAGAAAGAACACCAAACGCGAGCTTTTTCAGCTGATCGTAAGAGTCAGGAATACTATTCCAAAGGTTGAAAATGATCATGTCTTCCTTCTCCAGGTCATTCAAAGCAGACCACTTGTGTTGTGAACTAAGATCACATTTTTTCTTCTCCAATATTTCCAGTTCAACACAAAGACGTTCGAATTTAGAGCGCCATATCTCCTTGTTTCTTAAATCCAGCAATTGTATTTCAAAGCTACCAATGTCAATTTCAAAAGGAGAACATTTCAACTCGGTTATCGTAGCATTAAGAGGATTTTTGACAAATACTGAAGTTGCTCTGCTGTTTTTAAATTCCTGAAACCTGCTGAGAAATGCTTCCTTCATATTTAAAATTATTTTTTTAAATGGTGTTTATTAATAGAGGAATTATTTTCTTGGCGATGCTTCAGCAGGCTCAGAAAGTGAAAAATAATGTTTCTCTTTCAAAATCCTGAGCAAAAATGGATAATTTGTTTTCGAATGTTATTACTTCATCTAACTTCGAAAAAATTAAGTTTCCTTTCCTTTGTAGTTTACGATTAAGCTGATTTAGATGAGACGTAACGTCTACCATGAAATAAAACTTTTGGATCCACTTATCGCCTGTTAGTTCTGGATAGTGAACGCTCTTCTCAAGAAGAAATGCTTTAATTTCCAGAAAAAGGGGCGCGAAACGTTTTAAAACGTTCCCTCTTGATAACCAACGTACCTTGTTATGAAGCAGAAGAGATCAGCGTACTCACTCTCCATTTCAAATCAAAATTCTTTGAATTGGTGATGATTAAGAGCTTTAGCTAAAATGGAGTTGATACTGATAATCACTAATTCCATAACTTTACAAATTCCATCCGGAAATGTTTGCGCACACAGCGCTTCTTGGTGAATGATACAATGGTAAACAAGTATCTCGTGATTTACTTTTTCTTTCAAAATAGCAACAAACCCTTTTCTTACGCCGGTCATACTTTTGGCCGGGGGGGGGGGGTAAAATTTTGAAAATATTTTTTAATATGTGTTAGTGTTCATGTGTGTAGGTCACTAGTTGGCGCTATTTGAATTATTAGGTGAGTAATTATGTTTACCCGGGCTGACAGTAAAAAACAAAAGAAAAAAGGAGGTCGTATGGGCCATTACCCCTGAAAAAAAGTTTTTGAACGAGAACATTTTTGAAAAGAGATCTGTAAAACAATATGCATTATTTGATTTGGTTCGCTTCAGTTTATTGACGCAACAGGAAGCTTGATTTATGTTGCACATTAAAACGTGGTGATTTCAGACCTTCAAAACTCAGTATACCACAATTTCATAAAGAGTTTGTGTCACTAATAAACCTGAAAAATAAAGCAATGGTGTAAAATGCAATCAATAAAATAGGGATGTGGCTCTTTAAACAGCGCAAACTACTTTGATAGAACTTACTTGTATCAAATCAAAATAATCTAAAACAAATTTTATTTTAAAAGTGTATATATCTATATTATATATTATATTATATATATATATATTGTTGAAGATACGTAAACTGTTGAATATTCAGATAAAGAAATATTTAAGAAAACCTACTCTAGTAGTTCTTTCAAAATTTAGTAGAGATATAAATAAATGAATAATTAAAGATTAAATTAGGAATTAAGTTACAGTGAAAACGATTTATAATGAAATATTTAATGAATTAAATATTCTAACTTATACTTTCAAGGATGTTAAAAACACCTTGTTAAAACAACCAACAAAATTCTAGCATCGAAGTAAAATATTGAAGATTAACAATCAAATTGAACTACAATGTAAATAGCAGTTAACAATATTAAACCAGAATGCATTAATACACTGCTGGCCACCGTAAATGCAACACCCTGAAGAAAGCACGCAAATAACATGAAATTTACAACATGCATTAGCGGAGGTGAGATATGCAAATGATTAGAATTTCAGCGCAGACACACATCACGCACGCCTGTGGCGCCACCTCAAAGCGCTATTTAAGGCTTGGAGATTTCGACGATTTCAAGTTCGGCAATTGTGTTTTTCTTGTGGTTTTTCAAAAACGATCAGTTATGTCTCGTAGAAAACAGCGATCAGCTTTTGATCAAGTATTCGAGTTCGACAGAGGAAGGATAGTGGCCTACCGAGATTGTGGATTATCTTTCAGGGAAATCGGTAGTCGCGTGTTGGACGAAACCAAACAACTTGTCGTAGCCTCTCGCTACCCCTAAGATTCTCAACTCCCCTTCGGGTATTATCCGAATCCGAACGTGTTGACTGGTTAAAGAATTCAGTAGTCATCTTAACAAATCAATCTTTTTTTATTTATTGATTGATTTTTCTTAACTAAGGAGAATATTCAAATATTATTCAATTCTAAGAACAATAAAACACAGTGGAGAATGAGAAGGGATTAATAATCGTGAACGACGGAACCCGATCTGAATCCACGAAAGATCGACGCGTACAATTACAGCTACGCACGTATACTTAATTAAATTCAATAACACTAACCTGATTTCTTATACTATAGCAGGTTCGTCTAGTTGGTTCTTTAAGATCTTGATTGGGTCAACTTAAGTTCAGGATTCCTTCTTTAAGGGGAGTCAGTAGGGTAAACGCCTTCGGGAAGTCGATTTTGAGTTTTTGATATTTCTAAAATCCCCAAATCAGGACCTTTCCAATGATGTACCGTACTTGCCATTTTACTAATTAAATGTATGTTAAAATGATTTTTAAAAAATAATCAGCTGATTAGCCAAGCCCCCTTTGACAGATAGAAATGTAAACATTGACCTCTTAAATCTGGGAAGCTTTTCCAAAGCCACTCTCTGTTTTATTTATTCATACGCAATTAACTGTAGATTAACTGCAAGCGTAACCATTAGGGTTGTTTACCTATTTTGGAGCGCATAGACGTTTTTATCGTGTGTGTTTGGGTTTTTAAATTAAATATATAAAATTTCTAAAATTCAGAAATTTTGAAATTTTGAAGTTTTTGTTTCTTTATTGGCTAGACGGAAAAAATATTTAAAAAAAACATAAAGGTACGTTTTAAGAAGGTAGGAATACTCTCAATCATAGTTACAGTACTTCAAATACTAAAAGAGTAATGTCAATCCTCAAGCTGGACATACACATGACTCAAAGGAGACATGGGCAAAATAAAGTTTGATTAGAGTTTTTCTTCTTATTAAAGTAAGTATTAAAAATACCACCATGAATTAAAATATTCTTGCATTTGCTTTCAAGAATGAAGCTCATTGTAAAATGTGTAAAAGAGGTTTAGACATGCAAGTTTTAAAAGGTAGGTTTGGGCTGGAAATTTGTCCTGAAATGTTGTGCTTGTCCATATGATGTAGAATTCTCTTTTTTAAATATTCATGAAGGAATGCAAATTGCCACAACAAATACCAGGTTTGTATATGCTGCGTGTTCCATTGGGAGATGTGCAGAAGCTGGGAGAATGTTTTGCAGCATAATGAATCTTCGGCAACCACCTACAAGGTTTTCTCCTTACGGTAAGCGAATCTCAAATGATGTAAAACTTGTTTACGAGGAGTCCATTCAAAATGCTGCGAGGGAACCTATTTGTGAAAATGAAGGTAATAATAATATTGTGGACATGGCAGAAACGCGGTTACACATCATCAAATGGTGCAGTTACTGTGACCAGCATTGATACAAGTAAGGTGATAGATGTCAATATTCTTTCGAAATATTGTATATGAAAAAAATGGGCACATAAAAACATTGTTTGTGACCTGTTGGTGAAAATTCATGGTGTGGATATAAACAGGCTGAAGAATCGGGTAAGTCTTACAAACATAAAAAGTCTTCCGGTTGCTGTTGTAGTAGCAATGAGTAATAGCTTTCCCAGCTTGATTTGTTGAGATAATGTTTGCATCGAAAAACACAAAACCCGAATGAAAGTTTTCATAATGTCATTTTATCACGGGTTCCGAAAACAACATTTGTGCACATTGAAACACTTTCACTTGGTGTTTATAATGCTGTTTGTTCCTTTAATGATGGTAATGTATCCAAATTAATAAAAACTTCAGTAAATGGCAGTAGGACCTGGAGAATATTCGGTAAGTGCCATGAAAATTCTCGATAGAGAAAAATTAATGAAAGCAAGCATGCTTTTTCTGGATGATCAAAGAAAATTAGAAAAGATAAAAGAAAAAAGAAGAAGATAATATTAAGAAAAATAAGGTAAAAACCGGCTACAGTGCAAGATCTTTTTGATGAGGTAAAATTTTATATAAAAGCTACTGTTTTCTGAAAATTTTCTTTTCTAAACTGTGTTTTCTCTTTTCTATAAATTTACTGTATGCATGAACTGGAAATTTTTATTTTATATTTCATATATATTCTTTTGTATACTGAAGTGAAATTTTTGAAATATTCCTCAGACATTTAGCTAAAAAGCATATGTCGTAACACAGAAAAGGAAAATTTTTATTAAATTCCTTATTGTACTCTGCAAAAATTATTTTTTTAATCAGGCTGATCAATTTTTTTTTAAAAGATTTCACTTCTGTATAAAAATGAATGTTTATTTAATGCACACACAAATATATCTCAAAATGCGTTGCATGAAGCTTGTTATATACAAAAAAAATCATAAATTTCATGTTTAAAAACACAAAAATAGTTTACTTGTTGTTTTGGATACTATCTATGTAATATTTATATAATCTTTTTAATTCTTATATTTAAAGAAATTGTGTTTACATGTCAATATACAAAACACTAAAGAAATTTTTCGATGTGCCATATAATCATGTATTACTGTCTTATATAGATTATATTTTTTAATTTGTGTCTTCTTTCTCTATAAATTAATTGTATGCATGAACTGGAAATATTTATTTTATATTGCATATATATTATATACACTGAAGTGAAATTTTTGAGATATTCCTCAGACATTTACCTGAAAAGCAGATGTCGTAATATAGAAAAGGAAATTTTTTATAAAATTCATTATTCTACTCTACAAAATTACATTTTTAAACATACTGATCAATTTTTTTAAAAAAAATTTCACTTCTGTATAAAGATAAATGTTTATTTAATGTACACACAAATTTTTAAGCTTTGTTTTCTAAAGTTTCTTAGTAAAAGGTACATAAATATATCCCAAAGTGCAATGCCCTTTTTCGTTGCACTAAACTTGTTACATACAAAAAATACACAAATTTCATGTTTAAAAACATAAAATCAGTTTTCTTGTTGTTGTTTTGGATACCATTTATGTAATATTTTAGGAATCCTTTTAATTCTGATACTTTAAGAAATTGTGTTTACATGTGAATGTATAAAACACTAATGAAATTTTTCGAAATGTCGTATAATGATGTATTACAAAGCCATATTTTCATGTATTGACACATTTTTACATGGTATTTATGATGCTTATAGTCAACTTGGATGACAGTAATGTATCAGAACAGAAAATTCTTCAAAAATTGATGCATAATTTGAGAAAAATGATGCAAATGCTATAAAATATCTCGATAGATTAAAAGTGAAAAATGCTATACATGTATTTTCTGAGAAATCTAAGTAAAAGAAATAAGTAAAAAATCTTAAAAGTTATTGAGAATAAGCTAATATTTAAAAAAAATAGTCCAAATACAGATTTTAATTCATAATTTTTTTGATGAAGTAACATTTTATAATAAAAATGCAATTATCTTAAAACTGTGTTTTTAAAAATGCGTGTACCTTTTTCTCAGAACCTATTCAACGGAAGAACTTGCAATCTTCACTAAATATTACTGATATCTAACTATATAAAGCGCACAAAACGTTTTTTTAATATTCCCATAATATTTTTGTAAAAGTCAGTTATCGTGATAAAAAATGACAGTTTTCCAAAAATTCATAGTGATACTGTTGCGATGAATGTTTTTTAAAAAACTGAACAATATATTTAAAAAAGCTTCCATACATTTTAAATAAAAAAAGTCTAATTAATATACAGAAAAATTTTTAAGTCTGTGCATTTAATAGTTTCTGAGAAAAAGGTGCATAAAAATGCTCAATTTAACATTAGCGGGATAGGGGGTACCGAATTACCTTAAGAGGCGACTTATATATTCAGCTATTCCCGCAGTTCTTCTACGAACTAATTTTATCCACGACGGTGCGTTGGATTCCCAACGATTCTATTCACCAAATCTACATTTACACTTGAAAACACTTTCTCATTTCATTTCATTCTCTCCCCCACTAACTCGCTAAACCCGAACTTATATAAAATATCTCATTTGCATAAATCACGTTTTGGCTCCCGGTGAAGATTGGTTGAAATAAATAAAACATTAAAGAATATATGAGAAGGTTAGTGAAGCGCGTAAGGACCCGTCACAACCCCCTCCTAGAAAAAACCCTGACTTATTGAAGGTCTAAACGACCTGAAAGGACTCACGTAATACGCCTAACGCCTGAAAAACACTGAACCTACACAAAATTTTAACTCTCTAACTCTAGAATGCCTGAAACACTGAACCTGCAGAAAATTTTAACTCACTAACTTTAGAATGCCTTAAAACACTGAACCTGCACAAAATTTTAACTCTCTAACTCTAGAAATTTTAATTAAACTAGCACAGAGAAATGACTACTCAAAAGGGTACTCCACTCTAATTTTACTGATCTTTTATATAAATTCCCTACAGTGCATCCCATTCGGGCGAAGATCAGGGGAAAACCTTCCTTTAAGGTAAAAACCCTGATCATGCACTTTACTTAAGTGCTAATAAATAAAAAAAATTTTACAATAATATCTTCGTACGACTTTCATTTTTCATCTCATCACTATGCTCAGGGACTGCTGCCCTGAAAGGAAACCTTGTCAATTTTTTCTAAAACATGACATTAAATGCACAGAACTTTTATACAACTTCCTTATTGACATAAAATATGGTATACATTATATTATATATATATATATAGTTTCATAACAAAATAACCTTTATCTGGTTTCATTTTCAAAAAATTCCCAATCAATCGCGCTGCGCTGTTAATGTTTTTTGTTAATATTCCTAATTACGCCGCGCCCAGAAACCAGACAGTACTTATACATCTTAATAATTACACACAAAAATATATACATTTTTTACATAGAATATATTACAACAAACAATACAAGTAATCTCACATATAAAGCCTCGTCTTTAATGTGTAGCAAAACAATTGCAATTCAACAAGTGTTTTTCCACAATTTGGAAAAAAATTAAATACAAAAGCTTTTTCAACCGATATGAAAATACACACAACGCAGCAACTTTTGTAGGTTAATTTTACAAAAAAAAAAATAGACTAGCCCACATGGAAAATACTCCGAACTGTCTGTAAGAGAAAAAATAAACAAATTAGAATTATACAACCTGGCTAGTCTTTAGATCCAATCTGCATAGGCTTTGTCTCCAACCACGGCCTCTGTACTGGATGACCTTGTCCTAGGGCTGTCCTCTCTGCGCTCCCACCTTCTGGGTCTCCTCTTCCATTGAGTCTGCTGAAGATGATATGCTCCTGCTGAGGCGTTCCTTCCATCTGCGGGATTCCGATTCTGACTGCTGTCCACTCGACGTCAGATCCGGAGGTTGTAAGGGCAGTTCAATTCCTGCTGGACTGGATGGGACCTGTTGCATTTGAATCTGCGGGATGGTCCTGGAATTGTTCCTTCCGATTTCCTCTCCGATTCCACCTTTCTATACCGCTTTCTTGAGGGACGAGACGGCATTGACGAGGCCAACTTTCACTTGTCACCGGATGCCTGGGCCTCCGGTCTCTTCTTCCTCTGTATGTTCTCAACCCAAGATTCGGGCCTTCCTCTTTTATCTCTCTCCGTCCAACGTGGCTTTCTTTTCCTGAAATTGTACTTACCACCCTCCGAAGAAACAGTCGACTCCATCCGCACACGCTTTTTCCTTCTGACATCCTCTCCATCGCGTCTATTCGTAATTACATCTCCACTGCCTTCAAAATTTCCTGATTCTGATCCTCTACGACAATTCCCATCACTTTCTGATTGCACTAATCTCAGCTGCCTATCATCCGACCTGTCTGATGCTACTGCATTATGATCACTACTTCCCGCAATTTCCGATTCAGCAACACTGTCCTCTGATTCTCTTTGATGGTAAATTCTCACCTGATCCACAGTAACAGTTATTCTTTTACCAAACTTTAATATTACTAAATTATTATTTTTCACACTCAAAACTTTATAGGGGCACTCAAACTTTGGCATAAATTTACCCACCATTTTCTTACTCGCCGAACTCAACGGATGAGTTTGAACCAATGCTAGGTCATCAACCTTCACATTAACTTCACGCTTCCTCTTATTATAATATTTCGACCACTTCTCGTGCTGGCGCTTAGTATGTATCCTAGCCTCCTCAAACAACTTTTCTATATTTCCACAAACTAAGTCTGATCCATCAGTTACCATTACTAATTTCTGAAATGGGGTGATTAAATTTCGACCTAAAAATAATTCCGCCGGTGTTTTACCCGTTGTCTCATGTACTGCTGTCCGTAGAGCGTAGCTGAAATCTTGCAGAAATTGGTCCCAGTTAGTGTGATTATCCGCGACAAAACTCGAAATCATTTTTAAAAGAGTACGATTAACTCTTTCCGTTTGATTAGCTTGTGGACGATATACCACAGTTTTAACGTGTTTTATGTGCAATCTGCGACATACTTGCTCAAAAACTTCGGATATCATTTGGGGGCCGTTATCGCTAACTAATTTTACAGGAGCTCCATAACGCGAAATATAATTCTCATAAAATGCATTGGCAATTGCTTTAGCCGAAGCTTTCCTTAAGGGAACTATTTCAACCCATTTAGAAAAATTATCCGTTATTACTAAAATAAATTTATAACGTTCCGGGCTAGTTGCAGGGTATGGGCCTAATAACTCTAAAGATACAATTTCATTCGGAAAATTCGTTGCTATCGGAATAAATCGACCAGCTGGTAATCCGTTCTTATAATTAAACTTTTGGCAGGCAGCAATCACAGGTTGATACATATTTATAAATATATTTACGCATGTACGGAAAATAACACGCATCTTTTAATTTTAAGTAGGTTTTCTTTTTGCCTAGATGGCCCGCCATCGGCGAGTCATGGAATTCTCGCATAACATCTTTACGTAATGTTTTGGGTATAAATACCCTTAATTCACCGAGTGAGGTTGTATATTTTGCATAATATAACAACCCATTTATTAACTTTAAGTCGCGGGACTAATTTCTACAGATTGACTCATTAATTGAACAATCGTCAGGATTTTCTAAAAACCGCCAGATATGACCTAACTCCGGATCATTCCTCTGTTCTTCTCTCAACTGTTCCCTAGACGATAATACCAACGACCTAATCACCGCACAAGACACCTTTGCTTCTTTATTACTTTCTAACGGGTTTCTAGACAATATATCAGCCACTACATTTTGCGTACCTGGGCGATGCTTCCATTCCACATTAAAATTTGCCAAATTCTGTTTTTGCCCTGCATTTAACTTAGTCTTTAATAAATCTATCCGTACCGGTTCGTCCGAAATTGCCATTTTTTCAATCTGCGAGTCCGGAATGATTAACGATTTCGTAACAAAATTAAAACTTATCTTTGCATGTGACATAAAATCAATGCCTAAGATGAATGGATATTGCATTGCAGCAATCACATGAAAATTCCACAACTTCGAAATTTCCCTTATCTTAATTCGTAACTCAATTGTGCCTAAATTTCTGCATTGTGACCCTTGAGCCGTAACTACTTCAGCTAACGATTTCTTAATAGGACGAAAAGAAAAATATGATTGGTACGTCTCCTCTGAAATAAATGACTTCTCCGCACCTGTATCCCAGAGAGCTTTTACAAACGTGTCATGTAAAAGAATCGGCACATACGGAAGATCAACTGGTGATAACCGTAAAGAATTAAGCTTGATCCGATTAGGAGGATTTGACTCAACTAGCGACCGCTTATCTCCTTCAACACGATCTCTTAGAAAGTTTAAATTGGCATTTCCTTGCCTTCCGCTGATGTAATCAACACGCCTCCAATCCCGCCTTGCTGAATCATCAATAGGACCTTTACTAACAACCATCCTACGGTTCTGATACCGGTCTGTTTGTTGATTTGGTTGGTTGTTGCGATTTCCTCCCTCGAATCCTTGATTTTGATAATTACGACGAGAAAAATTATTCGCACCCCTGCTTAGTCCTCTCTGATCATTTTGTCTACTTCCGACCCCTGTATCTCTCCAATTTCCATTATTCCGTCTTTCCGCAGGATTCCTACTCATATCCCAACCTCGTCTAGCAAAATTATTACTCAAACCCTGTGTTTCTCTGCAGCTATGACGTTCCTCATACCGGTCTACCAACTCTAACAACTGAACTTTCGTTGTGGGGTTTCGAACCTCTAAATAATCCATAATCTGGGGGTTCGATTCGCATTACTATGTGATCGACCAATTTTAGCTCATCATAATTCAAATTTAAAGGCTTATGGACTTTTAATACTTGGTAAATAAAGTCTGACAGGGCCTGACCTCTCCGCTGCTTTGATGAAAAAAACTGAGCCTCTAACTCCGATTTATTCCGTACTACTGGAAAACTATCCGACAACTTCTTTTTAAGCGTTGCGAATACAGTCGCTTCTCCATTTACACACGCAAATCCTATGACCTCAAACCAGTCTAATGCTCTCCCAATTAAATGACCCTTTAAATACGCACACGCCAGATTCGCCGGTATTTCATAGTAGGCTATATTATCATCAATATTGTTAATAAACTCAGACACATTTTCTTTACCCGAAAAAAATAATTCCGGCAGAACTCTAAATCCTGCACTTGCTCTTAATTCCGGTATTTCGGTTGGGTGCCAGTGTCGTAGCCTCTCGCTACCCCTAAGATTCTCAACTCCCCTTTGGATATTACCCGAATCCGAACGTGTTGACTGGTTAAAGAATTCAGTAGACATCTTTACAAATAAATCTTTTTTTATTTATTGATTTTTCTTAACTAAGTAGAATATACAAATATTATTCAATTCTAAGAACAATAAAACACAGTGGAGAATGAGAAGGGATTAATAATCGTGAACGACGGAACCCGATCTGAATCCACGAAAGATCGACGCGTACAATTACAGCTACACACGTATACTTAATTAAATTCAATAACACTAACCTGATTTCTTATACTATAGTAGGTTCGTCTAGTTGGTTCTTTAGGATTTTGATTGGGTCAACTTAAGGTCAGGATTCCTTCTTTAAGAGGCGACTTATATTTTCAGCTATTCCCGCAGTTCTTCTACGAACTAATTTTATCCACGACGGTGCGTTGGATTCCCAACGATTCTATTCACCAAATCTACGTTTACACTTGAAAACACTTTCTCGTTTCATTTCATTCTCTCCCCCACTAACTCGCTAAACCGGAACTTATATAAAATATCTCATTTGCATAAATCACGCTTTGGCTCCCGGTGGAGATTGGTTGAAATAAATAAAACATTAAAGAATATATGAGAAGGTTACTGAAACCCGTAAGGACCGGTCACAAACTGTAATGCGGATATGTGACCGTTGGATGTAATAGGGTACGACGGACCGACGTGGTCGATCGCATCCACAACAGTGCACCACTTCACGTGAGGACAGGAAAATTGTGCGCATGGCAGTGACGGATCGCTCAGTCACATCACGAACCATAGCACGGCCCATTGAGTCTGTAACGCATCATTCAGTGTCTGTGCGTACCATTCGACGCCGTTTACAGCAATGTGGCATCTCCGCAAGACGTCCATTGCTTGGTCTACCCTTGACGCAGAACCACAGACGTCTCCGCCGCCAATGGTGCGATGAAAGAAGGATGTGGGCGGCATAATGGAATGAAGTTGTCTTTACTGACGAGTCACGCATCTGTCTGCAACACCACGATGGTCGGATTCGAGTCTGGAAACACCGTGGAGAGAGGATGCTGAACAGCTGTGTTATGCACCGCCACACTGGTCCTGCATCGGGTATTATGGTATGGGGCGGTATTGGACATCACTCTCGCACTCCTCTAATACGCATTGCCTGTACTTTTAACAGCCAGCGCTATACGTCTCCGAGGTGTTGGAGCCAGTTGTCCTTCCTTACCTTCAGGGCTTGGCCACAGCCATATTTCAACAGGATAACGCGCGACCACACGTGGCACGTATTGTCTAAAGATTCTTCGTCAATTACCAGATTGAATTGCTTCCCTGGCCGGCTCGCTCTCTGGATCTTTCGCCGATAGAAAACATGTGGTCCTTGGTTGCTCAACGATTGACCCAAATTACACCCCCAGCTGCCCCACCAGATCAATTTTGGCAACGTGTGGAAGCTGCTTGGTCTGCTGTACCCCAAAAACACATCCAAAGTCTCTTTGAATCAATCCCGAGGCGTGTGCCAGCGGTGATATCCAACAATGCCGGCTACTGATTCTGGCAGGAACCACACTTCACAGATGTCTATAAATTTAATCATTTGATACTTGGTCAACATGTTATCTACAAAATAAATTTTGTTGTGCTATCTCTTGTCTTTCTTGGTGTTGCATTTACGGTGGCCAGCAGTGTAATTTATATTTTGATTCGAAATAAGTAGATTTTTCCCTTCCTATAAAAATCTTTATTCCTTTTTGCATATTAATAAATTGTAAAAGTACATCTCAAAACTTTGACGGGAAACTTTAATCGTGCCAAAAACTAAAAATGATGATTTCTGAGCAAATAAAAAAATTCTTGTATATTATAAATTGACAATTAAACTGAAATGCACGCAGTTAATTTTCCTTAATTCCGTTAAAAACTTCTATGCAAAGATAGTCTGTCAATTGTGGTAATACTAGTTAATACTTGCTCTTCAGTGATGAAATTCATGGAATAAAAATATTTCAAATAAATATTTAGCTCTCTTAGTCTTGCAACAATTCAACTCTTTAAATTATTTTTTTATTGTTAAGAATTCTAAGGATATAGGCAGCCTATAGGATCACAATATATATATCTATACTAATAAAAGAAAGAGTTTGTGTGTGTGTGTGTTTCAGCTGTTCCGGCGAAATTAAGCAATACAGAAGTATGAAACTTGGCATGTAGAAGCTATAGGTTGTTATGCTATTAACCTCGAAGAGTTTTTTTCGAAATTCGCTTTAGATTTTGTTAAAATTCAATTTTTAAGCGATTTTTTAGCTAAATCTGTATTAATCAGAGAAAGGTTTGTGTGTTTCAGCTGTTCCGGCGAAATTAAGCAGCCCAGAAGTATGAAACTTGGCATGTAGAAGCTGTAGGTCAATATGCTATTAACCTCGAAGAGTTATTTTCGAAATTCACTTTAGATTTTTTTAAAATTCAATTTTTATGCGATTTTTCAGTTAAATGGAGATATGACGTCATCAGCCATACCAAGTCATAACTTTGCGAAAATTAATGTTTCAAGCTGTTTTGGGGGGAATTTCAACACATTTTATAGTAAATACTAGCTTTCATGGCCCGGCGTTGCACGGGCTTATACCGAGGGTATAACTTAATCCCCCCCATGTTAATTTCCTCCATTTATTCTAACGCCAACACTTTTGTGGGGTTTTCACGCGTACGATGTGAGTGCATGTCCCGTGAGTGTGTGTCATGGCTTTGTTGCTTAACATTTTCCCTTCTCTTCACAAATTCTCGATCCTAGTACCACTGAAGACCCGCAGTGTAGGGGAGCGATGCACGTAAAATCTGTCGAGAGCACAAACGTCCTCCCGTTGATGTGGTGGTGTAGTTAGGAGAGGGTGTGTGTGTGTGTGTGTGTGTGTGTGTGTGTGTGTGTGTGTGTGTGTGTGTGTGTGTGTGTGTGTGTGTGGGTGTGTGTGTGTGTGTGTGTGTGTGTGTGTGTGTGTGTGTGTGCGTGCGATGTGAGTGATTTCTTTAACAATGTCATAAAAACACCCTTTTTCGAAATTTGTTCTTGCGTTGGTGTGGTGTGGTAATTATTAAAGATGGGTGAATGCTCAGGTGTCGTCCTCGTCACTTGAGCATGGTTGAAAATTTCAAGGTCCGTCACCAAAAATTTTCGAATAGGCAAACAGGGTGAATTTTAAAATCACCCGCTCATTTTCCAATTCTTTCGTTGCAATTTTTTATTTCCCGGAAACGAAAATGTAGCCTTTTTAAAAATAGTTGTATGTTGAAAAAAGACAGAGAAGTAGAAATTTTTAAAATTACAAAATTTCACTACTATTTTAAATCTTGAAGTAAAATTGTGAGGATTTTTTGAAATGTTCGACACATGGAAAAATAGTTTCATGCAATTATCTTTACGAATGAAGAATTTATTAAATGATTGATTTAAGTATTTTGAGTGTTTTATTAACATTCGTTCAAATAAGTTTTCGGCTTTTTATTTTTTAAATCACTGATTCTGAAAGTTTTATAAATCATTTTTATTTAAACGTAACGATATTGATTCATATGAGAAAAAATCATAAAATATGCAAAACATCATTGTTTTGTAAAAAAAAAAAGTTGTTTTTTTCCTATAAAATTCTTTAAAGAAATATAGTTTTTGGCATTTTATTTTTTTAATCATTGATTCTAAATGATGAATGACTTTTTTAAAAATCATTTTCATTTAAATGCATCGATATTTATTTATTTTAGAAGAAATCATAAAATAGGCAAAGTATTATTATTTTGAAAAAAAAATCCGAATCGTGACAAATAAATGATGTTTGGTATTTAATTTATTCAATCACTGATATTAAAAGAGCAAAGTATGAATCTTTTTAGTTCAGATGGTTTACTTATCATAGTTATAAGAAATCCTAATACGTAACGATTGAAAAATTTCGATTAATGATTTACAACAGGGATGCACAACCTATGGCCCGCGGGCCAATTTTGGCCCACGAAGCCTTTAAAGTTGGCCCGCGAATGTCTATTATAAAAGAAGAGTAATCTAATATAGAATGGACCTTTTTTAATTAAACAGGAAAAAATCGCATACGAAAATAGTATTACAGCAAATAATTGTTTTACAGTTGCTCATTAAGTATTTTTTTTTTTCAATTTATTACGCGGCTTTTCAATATCTTTCCTTCATGGCTATCTGCGAGTACGAGTTTTCGTATAGGAGAAGCTCGCGGAGGTGGTATACTAGAAAGTTAAAATAAGTAAGTTTCCAGTATGATTTGGCCTTTTCTTGCAGACATAGCAGTCCATTTGAATGAATTGAACACAAAGCTACAAGGAAAGAATCAATTCATTTTTCAATTGATAAGTAACGTAAAGGCATTTAAACAAAAATTATGTTTATTCCAAAACCAGCTGAAAACTAAAAATTTTGCACACTTTCCCTACGGCCAAAAAATGCATGAAACATTTCCACACATGAAGATGCAGTATGAGGAACAAATTCAAATCTTGCGCAACGCATTTGCTGATCAATTTTTAGATTTAAAAAGTGCCAAACGAAAATTGATGTTTTTTCTTCTCCATTTTCTGTTGATTTAAATCTAGTGGATGAGAGTATGCAGTTAGCCTTAATGGATTTACAGAATTCTGATGTTTTCAAAAATCAATTCAAAGAAAAATCGATATTAAAATTTTATAAAAACTTATCCGAGGATTTTTTGCACTTAAAGCAAAATGCAGCTGCATGCCCCACTTTCTTTGGCAGCACTTATATTTGTGAGCACTCTTTCTCACTAATGAATTTAAACAAATCAAAAATAAGAAATAGAATAGCAGATGAGAATCTTTCTTCTGTTCTGCGTATTGCCACAACAATCTTCAGCCTGACGTAAAATCAATAACTTCAAATATTCAGTTCCAGGCATCTCATTAAATCTTACAAATTTTAAGTACTAATTTTTTTCAAAATTTATAAATTGTTTTCTCTATATAATTAGCAAAACTTTTCCTTTGTTATATTGTCACGTAGAAAGGAACAAGGCGATGTTACCCAATATAAGATTTATTTTGTCGTAGTGTTTTACACGGGCAGCACCACAACTGAAGACCTATTCAGTTGCAGTACTTTTACAAACCTGGTGGAGAGTTCTAGAATAACTACCAGGGGAAAGATTAACATAAATTCAATTTATATAATTTGCAAATGTCCGTTATAATAAATAACGAAAGTCACGATTAAACTTAACAAACAAGTATCTGGGAGGCTCGAACCCGAGCCACCTGCATGGTGGAGCAGTGCTCTAACCGTTCGGCCACTCAGAGAGTATCAGTTCGTGATAATATAATTTCAAGTTTGCCACCTTTTTAGCAGGATTTTTTTTTTAAGCCAAAGTATATTTTAATCTTTCCGAAAGTGTTTGTGTTTCATTCATTTATCAACTGCATAATGTGTACCTGAGTAAGTAATAATTGTGATAAATGCATAAACATTGTCATAAAACAGTGTTTTCACGGTTGTAACATATTTGCCATCGCGTAATACTTTGGCCCTCGATATGATTCTATTAAATTTTTTGGCCCCTCATCCGAAATAGGTTGTGCATCTCTGATTTAACAAAACAATTCTTTCAACAAAGAAAACGTTCTGATATAATATATTACGAAAAACCAAGCATGTTCATTATTTTAACAATAATTATTTTCTTAGAGCTTAAAATAATGCAAAGCGTTTGTGTGTATGTGTGGTATTTTCATTTGCCAATGAATCGTTATATACTGGTAGCTAAAGTATAGTCAAGAAAACTATAATCTATCGTTTTATCCAGAAAAAAACAGATTATACAGTGTTGTCATTACATAATTAATCTAGTAATGAATAACGGAAAAAATATTGCAACATCAAGTTTGACCTTGGCCACTGAACGTTAAACAGAGGGGGGGGGAATAATAATAATGATTCTCACGCATGCGCAAAGCCTTTAGATTGTCGTTAAAGTTTTCATTATATTTGAGGGCTCAATTTTTAATTGAAAATTCCAAGTTTGACGAAAAAGTAATTTTTTCACTCGCATTTTTTTTTACTCGCCAAAGTTACTGATTTCCCCCTGTTTAAGGCAGAATTTTTTTAGTGTAACCCTTGAGTTAGATGCGGTCGAAGGCGAAACAGGTCAAAAGTCATTGGCGCAAAGCTAATTTTCGACGCCAATGTTTGACTAAATGTAAAATCGCGTATTTTAAATTATTTTACAAATCATTACCTTCATTTTAGGGCATAATTTTTACGTTAATGCTCTCAAACATCACCAACTATTTGCAAAAATAACGTACTTTGAAATAAAAAATGTACAAATTACTACTTTTTAATTTATTTCTCAAAAAAACATCAGTTTCCGAAAATCACAAAATGTTTTTTAAAATCCATAATTTTGAAGCAATTTTTTCAATCTTCGTATATATTACGGATAATATTACTGTACACACGGAAAAAAGGTTTTGTGAGATTACCTTCATAAATGACGAAGTTATTCAATGTGAAGTAAAAATTGGGACTACTTTTTAAAAATTCTTTAAAAAAAAGTTTTGGGAATTTTATTTTTTAAATGAATGGATCTAAAAGAGAAAGGCTTGTAGATAATTAGTGTATAATATCGATTTAATAACACGAAAAGTAATTCATACCCAACGATTTAGAAATAATTTTCATAAAAACGCATCAGTTTTAACACTATTTTAAAAAATTCGAAAAAAATAGAAAATATCGTTATTTTACAAAAACAATTACACCGTATCGTGGCGAAATAAATGATCTTTCCAATTCTGTAATTATTTTTTGTCTGATTTCCACACCGAAAATTGGATGACAATTTTAAGATGGTCGAAAACGTCGGATCACCGCTCGGCCGAAACGGAACGGAAGTTCCGCCAAGTAAACAACCGGCAGGAGTAAAACAATTAGGCGTTTTAAGGTTTTTAATTAATACTAGCTTTCATGGCCTGGCGTTGCACGGGCTTATACCGAGGGTATAACTTAATCCCCATGTTAATTTCCTCCTTTTATTCTAACGCCAACACTTTTGTGGGGTTTGACGCGTACGATGTGAGTGCATGACCCGTGAGTGCGTGTCATGGCTTTGTTGCTTAAAATTTTCCCTTCTCTTCACAAATTCTCGATCCTAGTACCACTGAAGACCCACCATGTCGGGGATGGATGCACGTAAAATAAATCGAGAGCTCAAACGACCTCCCGTTGATGTGGTGTGGTAGTTAGGAGAGGTGGGTGCCAGCTCAGGTGTCGTCTGCGTCACTTGACCATGGTTCAAAATTACGCGGACCGTCCCTAAAAGGCATCGTGTTGCTGAACAGTGGCACGTTAATATTCACACAACTTCACAAATTCAGCACTTCCAATATTATTTTTCGAAATTACTTTGATTTCTTTGTTTCTTTCCTCTCCGCTTAGCCCGGCGTTGCACGGGCTTTTACCGAGTGAATAACTTCACCCTCATGGAAAAATTTCGTGTTTGCCTCAGGCCGATAGCACTTGTGTGTGTGTGTGTGTGTGTGTGTGTGTGTGTGTGTGTGTGTGTGTGTGTGTGTGTGTGTGTGTGTGGTGTGTGTGTGTGTGTGTGTGTGTGTGTGTGTGTGTGTGTGTGTGTGTGTGTGTGTGTGTGTGTGTGTGTGTGTGTGTGTGTGTGTGTGTGTGTGTGTGTGCGTGCGATGTGAGTGATTTCTTTAACAATGTCATAAAGACTCCCTTTTTCGAAATTTGTTCTTGCGTTGGTGTTGTGTGGTAATTATTAAAGACGGGTGAAAGCTCATGTGTCGTCCTCGTCACTTGAGCATGGTTGAAAATTTCGAGGTCCGTCACCAAAAACCCTCGAATAGGCAAACAGTGCGAATTTAAAAATCACCCACCCTACTTTCCAATTCTTTCCTTTTCCTAAGTGAATAATTTCATCCCCATGGAAATTTCGTGTTTCCCTCAGGCCGATAGTACTTGTGTGTGTGTATGCGCGCGATGTGAGTGATTTCTTTAACTATGTCATAAAAACTCCCTTTTTCGAAATTTGTTCTTGCGTTGGTGTGGTGTGGTAATTCTTAAAGATGGGTGAAAGCTCAGGTGTCGTTCTCGTCACTTGAGAATGGTTGAAAATTTCAAGGTCCGTCACCAAAAATTTTCGAATAGGCAAACAGGGTGAATTTTAAAATCACCCACTCACTTTCCAATTCTTTCGTTGCAATTTTTTATTTCCCGGAAACGAAACTTTAGTTTTTTTAAAAATAGTTGTATGCTGAAAAAAAGACAGAAAGTATAAATTTTTCAAATTACAAAATTTCACTACTATTTTAATTCTTGGAGTAAAATTGTGAGGATTTTTTGAAATATTCGACTCGGGGGAAAATAGTTTCATGCAATTATCTTTACGAATAAAAAATTTATTAAATGATTGATTTAAGTATTTTGAGTGTTTTATTAAAATTCGTTCAAATAAGTTTTCGGCTTTTTATTTTTTAAATCACTGATTCTGAATGTTTTAAAAATCATTTTTATATAAACGCAACGATATTGATTCATATGAGAAAAAATCATAAAGTATGCAAAACACCATTGTTTTGTAAAAAAAAAAAAGTTGTTTTTTTTCTATAAAATTCTTTAAAGAAAGATAGTTTTTTCCCGGAAACGAAACTGTAGCATTTTTAAAAATAGGTGTATGCTGAAAAAAGAACAGAAAGTATAAATTTTTCAAATTAAAAAATTTCACTACTATTTTAACTCTTGAAGTAAAATTGTTAGAATTTTTTGAAATATTCGACACGGGGAAAAAAGTTTCATGCAATTACGCATTATTTTAAAGTAAACTATAAGTTTTATGAAAGAGAACAAAAATTTCGATACTGATAAATATTTTTAATGAATCTCAGAAATGCATTGAATGCATTTTAATTTAAAAAAATATATATTAATTTAAATCCATTATCAATAAATACTAATAAAAAAAATTCTACATATAGCTCTTGAAACGTTTGGACGTTTGATTAAACATATATAAGTGTTAAAAATCCACTTTTGGGGGAAAACCTAGTTATATGCTAACATTCACTGAAAAAAACATTCAAAAAGAAAATAATACTATTTGAAAAAAACATTTAATTTTTTTAATTTTAATTTTTTAGTTTTTCATTCCACTCTCTGTTAAAATTATTTAAACACGTATCTGCGAAAAAAATTATATTATACCAAACTAACTTATTAATTATTTTTAATAAAATTGATTAAAAATGCTCATTTAGCAATTAATTGTGACATACCATTTGCTTACATAATGGCAGCACTGAAAATGAAGTAAATTTCAGATCAGTGGGGATGCAGCAAGTGAATTCAATCATTGAAGAAGAGAGAATTAATTTACGGGTGGGAAAAATAAGCAGAAATGAACAAAATCGAAGTGTTGAAAAAGATAGAAATTACTTTGAATGATTAAAAATCAGAAAAAAACCTTTCTGAAGGCCAAAAAAAAAAAAAAAATGAAAAGTACACTAAAATAACAGAGGATCATGTTAAAATAAGTATTTATCTGTAAAATTAATTTACGTGGGAAAAATTTGCAGAAATGAAAAAAAAAAGAGATCATCCATGATTCGAACTCGCAGAGACACGATCCGCTCTACGGTGTAAATGAGAGAAGCGAAGCGCTACCGACTGTGCTACCGGGACCCGTAGCGAAAAATGAAAATAGGCAACAATAATAAATGGGAGGACGAAAAAGTAATTTTTTCACTCGCATTTTTTTTTTTTTTTTTACTCGCCAAAGTTAGTGATTTCCCCCTGTTTAAGGCAGAATTTTTTTAGTGTAACCCTTGAGTTAGATTCCGTCAAAGGCGAAACAGGTCAAAACTCTTTGGCGCAAAGCTAATTTTCGACGCCAATGTTTGGCTAAATGTAAAATCGCGTATTTTAAATTATTTTAAAAATCATTACCTTCATTTTAAGGGCATAATTTTTACGTTAATGCTCTCAAACATCACCAACTATTTGCAAAAATAACGTACTTTGAAATAAAAAATGTACAAATTACTACTTTTTAAATTATTTCTCAGAAAAACATAAGTTTACGAAAATCACAATTTTTTTTTTTTAATCCGTAATTTTGAAGCAATTTTTTCAATCTTCGTATATGTTACGGATAATATTACTGTACACACGGAAAAAGGGTTTTGTGAGATTATCTTCATAAATGACGAAGTTATTCAATGTGAAGTAAAAATTAAGACTACTTTTTAAAAATTCTTTAAAAAAAAAGTTTTGGGAATTTTATTTTTTAAATGAATGGATCTAAAAGAGAAAGGCTTGAAGTTAAATAGTGTAGAATATCGATTTAATAACACGAAAAGTAATTCATACCCAACGATTTAGAAATAATTTTCATAAAAACGCATCAGTTTTAACACTATTTTTGTCACCAAAAACCCTCGAATAGGCAAATAGTGCGAATTTAAAAATCACCCACTCACTTTCCAATTCTTTCGTTTTACCGAGTGAATAACTTCATCCCCATGGAAATTTCGTGTTTCCCTCAGGCCGATAGCACTTGTGTGTGTGCGCACGATCTGAGTGATTTCTTTAACTATGTCATAAAAACTCCCTTTTTCGAAATTTGTTTTTGCGTTGGTGTGGTGTGGTAATTCTTAAAGATGGGTGAATGCTCAGGTGTCGTCCTCGTCTCACTTAAACATGGTTGAAAATTTCGAGGTCCGTCACCAAAAACCCTTGAATAGTCAAACAGTGCGAATTTAAAAATCACCCACTCACTTTCCAATTCTTTCGTTTTACCGAGTGAATAACTTCATCCCCATGGAAATTTCGTGTTTCCCTCAAGCCGATAGCACTTGTGTGTGTGTATGCGCGCGATGTGAGTGATTTCTTTAACTATGTCATAAAAACTCCCTTTTTCGAAATTTGTTCTTGCGTTGGTGTGGTGTGGTAATTCTTAAAGATGGGTGAATGCTCAGGTTTCGTCCTCGTCACTTGAGCATGGTTGAAAATTTCGAGGTCCGTCACCAAAAACCCTTGAATAGGCAAACAGTGCGAATTTAAAAATCACCCACTCACTTTCCAATTCTTTCCTTTGCCTGAGTGAATAATTTCATCCCCATGGAAATTTCGTGTTTTTCCCTCAGGCCGATAGCACTTGTGTGTGTGTGTGTATGCACGCGATGTGAGTGATTTCTTTAACTATGTCATAAAAACTCCCTTTTTCGAAATTTGTTCTTGCGTTGGTGTGGTGTTGTAATTATTAAAGATGGGTGAAAGCTCAGGTGTCGTCCTCGTCACTTGAGAATGGTTAAAATATTCGAGGTCCGTCACCAAAAATTCTCGAATAGGCAAACAGGGTGAATTTTAAAATCTTCCACTCACTTCAACGATATTGATTCATATGAGAAAAAATCATAAAATATGCAAAACATCATTGTTTTGTAAAAAAAAAAAGTTGTTTTTTTCCTATAAAATTCTTTAAAGAAATATAGTTTTTGGCATTTTATTTTTTTAATCATTGATTCTAAATGATCAATGACTTTTTTAAAAATCATTTTCATTTAAATGCATCGATATTTATTCATTTTAGAAGAAATCATAAAATAGGCAAAGTATTATTATTTTGAAAAAAAAATCCGCATCGTGACAAATAAATGATGTTTGGTATTTAATTTATTCAATCACTGATATTAAAAGAGCAAAGTATGAATCTTTTTAGTTCAGATGGTTTACTTATCATAGTTATAAGAAATCCTTTTACGTAACGATTGAAAAATTTCGATTAATGATTTACAGAAAACAATTCTTTTTTACTTAAAAAAATGTATATTTAAAGCAACAAAGAAAACGTTCTGTTATAATATATTACGAAAAACCAAGCATATTCATTATTTTAACAATAATTATTTTCTTAGAGCTAAAAATAATACAAAGGGTTTGTATGTATGTGTGGTATTTTCATTTGCCAATGAATCGTTATATACTGGTAGCTAAAGTATAGTCCAGAAAACTATAATCTATCGTTTTATCCAGAAAAAAACAGATTATACAGTGTTGTCATTACATAATTAATCTAGTAATGAATAACGGAAAAAATATTGCAACATCAAGTTTGACCTTGGCCACTGAGCGTTAAACAGAGGGGGAAAAAATAATAATAATGATTCTCGCGCATGCGCAAAGCCTTTAGAATGTCTTTAAAGTTTTCATTATTTTTTATGGCTCGATTTTTAATTGAAAATTCCAAGTTTTCACATATTGATTGGAAACAACAATAATTTTTGAAGAAAAAATGTTAAAAAAATAATGCTTATATTATTTCTCGGAAAAACTTTATTTTACGAAAATCACAAAAAAAATCTTAAAAATCCGTAATTTTTAAGCAAAATCGACACACGGGAAAAAATTTAATGCATTTTTTTTTTCAATGAAGAAATTATTTAATGATTGATTTAAGTATTTTGAGTGTTTTATTACAATTCGTTCCAAAAAGTTTTCGGCTTTTTATTTTTTAAATCACTGATTCTGAAAGTTTTAAAAATCATTTTGATATAAACGCAACGATATTGATTCATATGAGAAAAAATCATAAAATATGCAAAACAGCATTGTTTTGTAAAAAAAAAAAGTTGTTTTTTCTCTATAAAATTCTTTAAAGAAAGATAGTTTTTTCCCGGAAACGAAACTGTAGCATTTTTAAAAATAGTTGTATGCTGAAAAAAGAACAGAAAGTATAAAGTTTTCAAATAACAAAATTTCACTACTATTTTAATTCTTGAAGTAAAATTGTGAGAATTTTTTGAAATATTCGACACGGGGAAAAAAGTTTCATGCAATTACGCATCATTTTAAAGTAAACTATAAGTTTTATGAAAGAGAACAAAAATTTCGATACTGATAAATATTTTAAATGAATCTCAGAAATGCATTGAATGCATTTTAATTTTAAAAAAATATATTAAATCCATTATCAATAAATACTAATAAAAAAAATTCTACAGATAGCTCTTGAAACGTTTGGATATTTGAAGAGGAAAAAATTAATTTACGGGTGGGAAAAATAAGCAGAAATGAACAAAATCGAATTGTTGAAAAAGATAGAAATTACTTTGAATGATTAAAAATCAGAAAAAAACCTTTTTGATAACAAAAAAAAAAAAAAAAATGAAAAGTACATTAAAATAACAGAGGATCATGTTAAAATAAGTATTTATCAGTAAAATTAATTTACGTGGGAAAAATTAGCAGAAATGAAAAAAAAGAGATCCCAGCGACTCGAACTCACAAAGACACGATCTGCTTTACGGTGTAAATGAAGCGAAGCGTGCTTACCGACTCTGCTATGGGGAACCGTAGCGAAAAATGAAAATAGGCAATAATAAGGAATGGGAAGACGAAAAAGTAATTTTTTCACTCCCATTTTTTTTTTTTTTTTTTTACTCGCCAAAGTTACTGATTTCCCCCTGTTTAAGGCAAAATTTTTTTAGTGTAACCCTTAGTTAGATGCGGTGAAAGGCGAAACTGGTCAAAAGTCATTGGCGCAAAGCTAATTTTCGACGCCAATGTTTGGCTAAATGTAAAATCGCGTATTTTGAATTATTTTAAAGATCATTACCTTCATTTTAAGGGCATAATTTTTACGTTAATGCTCTCAGACATCACCAACTATTTGCAAAAATAACGTACTTTGAAATAAAAAATGTACAAATTACTACTTTTTAATTTATTTCTCAGAAAAACATAAGTTTACGAAAATCACAATTTTTTTTTTTTAAATCCGTAATTTTGAAGCAATTTTTTCAATCTTCGTATATGTTACGGATAATATTACTGTACACACGGAAAAGAGATTTTGTGTGATTATCTTCATAAATGACGAAGTTATTCAATGTGAAGTGAAAATTAAGACTACTTTTTAAAAATTCTTTAAAAAAAAAATATTGGGAATTTTATTTTTTAAATGAATGGATCTAAAAGAGAAAGGCTTGAAGTTAATTAGTGTAGAATATCGATTTAATAACACGAAAAGTAATGTATGGCGACGCAATGTCCAGTAGGAGAAAAAATTTAATACAAGTATGAAAAGATCGACCGGCGGGTTTCTGCGAGGCGTACACCCTCCTTCGCTTTGACCACGCACGGCAGTGCTGCAGTTATAGTCTTCAGTGTAGCGGGAGCTCTGCGCACTCTGCCACAAGCGCAGTTAACCAAAGTTTGGTGTAAAATCGCGTATTTTAAATTATTTTAAAAATCATTACCTTCATTTTAAGGGCATAATTTTTACGTTAATGCTCTCAAACATCACCAACTATTTGCAAAAATTACGTACTTTGAAATAAAAAATGTACAAATTACTACTTTTTAATTTATTTCTCAGAAAAACATCAGTTTCCGAAAATCACAAAATAATTTTTAAAATCCGTAATTTTGAAGCAATTTTTTCAATCTTCGTATATGTTACGGATAATATTACTGTACACACGGAAAAATGATTTTGTGAGATTATCTTTATAAATGACGAAGATATTCAATATGAAGTAAAAATTAAGACTACTTTTTAAAAATTCTTTTAATAAAAAGTTTTGGGAATTTTATTTTTTAAATGAATGGATCTAAAAGAGAAAGGCTTGAAGTTAATTAGTGTAGAATATCGATTTATGAACACGAAAAGTAATTCATACCCAACGATTTAGAAATAATTTTCATAAAAACGCATCAGTTTTAACACTATTTTAAAAAATTCGAAAAAAATAGAAAATATCGTTATTTTACAAAAACTATTATACCGTGTCGTGGCGAAATAAATGATCTTTTCGATTCTGTAATTATTTTTTGTCTAATTTCGACACCGAAAATTAGATGACAATTTTAATATGGTGGAAAACGTAAGATTACCGCTCGGCCGAAACGGAAGGGAAGTTCCGCCAAGTAAACAACCGGCAAGAGTAAAACAATTAGGCGTTTTAAGGTTTTTAATTAATATCTTTTCAACTAATTACAATATCGGAATATAAATGGGCAATACGGCTTCCCCGGAAAATTCCCGATCTTTTGGTACCTTCCGCGACTTTCTGCGTGGTGCTGTTCGTGAGAAGATAGACGCACATACATACATAGATAGATACGTTTGTTTACCTTCGAATTTTAATATTGTAAGATCTTTTCAACTTATTACAATATCGGAATATAAAGGCCCGTTTACATGGACGAAAATTGTCGGCAATATACCGGCATGGATACTCTTTCGAGGCGTTTACATGACGACCCGGCAAAATGCCTGGTAGAAAAGGAGGTTTGATTTTTGTACCCGCAATGGGGCAGGGGATTTGGGGGTAAAATGAGAGAACGTTTTCTAATTTTCCCATGATACATTACGCCAGATCTTTATTTATTCAAAGATGGATGCTGTTGTGGATTGCGAGCGTTGGTGTACAGAAGAAATACAGCTCAGAATACTATTTTGAATGCTGTATATTGATAGTTTTATTTTAAATATTTGTTTCATTCAAATGCACTTTAGTATTTTATTCTTTAAATATTGGTATAGCTAGAATGATTCTTGAAAATTGTATATTGAACTATTTAATATTTTCTCAATGTGTATATTGTTATATGAAAATTTTTAAGTTTTTGACTTAATTTATTATGTGTTGCTCTCTTTTAATTCTCGTTAATAAATAGCTTGATTAGTAACTTATAAAAAAGTTAGAAAATTTATAATGTAAACTTTCCTTGCCAATGTTTAAATTTTATATAATGAAACCTCTTTTTTTTCTTTTCTCAAATTTCAGGATATTTTGTAAAAGTGTTATTTTTTATTAGTGCGTTGAAATTTGTTATAATGTTTAATTATTTAATTTGAGTGTTGTTTTTAAAATTTAATTGTGCTAGAAGCCTAGAAATGCTTGATTTTAAAATTTTATTTCTTCATGAAAATGTTATGAACCCTCTGGTTCATCAAGGGGCAGGATGCTGTGAATTATATTGACCAGGTGGTCTGAGTCCTGTTTTTTTTCCCCACAGGAAATGTTAATTTCCTTCAAGTTATCAAAAACTTCACTCGTATCAAATGTATCAACAAGTTAGTTATTATAGAAGTATTTTAACTGCAATGCAAAATATTTTTTCCCTAAAATAAAAGTATTAAGAACCTGATTTTATGAAATAAAAATTCTTACTTTGCTTGTATGTTTCCAATATTTTAATAAGATGATACATATACTTTAAGACATTAGTTTTTGAGATTAATTTGAAATTATTACAATATAATTCTTATGGATGTACACAATAAAATTGCATTTTTTTGTTATTTTTCCTGATTTATCTTATTGAGTGTTTCCATATAAGTAAAAAAGTAGTACTATATTTTTATTAAATAACTCCATAGGGGTGTAATGAATTTTTTTTTACTTTGAAAATTGATTAAAATGTGATATAACCAATAAATAGAATTAACTGTTTTATATTCACATTCCCATAAATTTATGAGGATAACAGCTTAAAAAGAAATTTCTTTTTTCTAAAATCTTCAATTTTAATCCATTTAATTTTTGTTATTAAAGCGAATCATGATTTACTGAACCAAAAGATATCCTTTTATATATATATTGAATTGAATGGGCAAGTACAAAATTATTTTATAAAAGTAGGCTAAATATTACTTTTTTTCTTCTCGAAGGATTAAATAATCCCTCAATTAAGAAACATACTATGAACAAGTTCTTATGAAAATATTGTACATTAAGGAAAATACACACTTTCTTACAAACAAAAGTTAATTTAGCTTTTTAATTAAAGTTGGTTAATATGAAAGTTTTGATTAATAATTAGGAATTCTTCTGAGATTGAAATGAAATAGCTTTTAACATCATTTAAAAGTTTTGGGCATCTGAAATAATCTGACAACAAACAAACATTTGATATGTTTTATAGTCTCTGACTTCCTTTATAATTATTACCCTTCAAAAGGTTTGAACTTTTTAAAGAAATGTTTGTCTCCAACATTCAGAAAGAAAGTTGACTTTTTTGTATAAATTAAGAAACATGTTTAAAGAAATAGGCTTTTTAATAAAATTATTTTATAGTAGATTGAATTAAATTGTTTTCACGAAAATCTCTCTTATGCAGAAGCAGAAAATTCTTATTAGACAGTAGTTTTATTTAATAATCAAACTCATTTTAATATACATCATTTATTGACACTTAATTTTAACATTACATGAATGCACTATAAGTGAATAAAGCATTTCATGATATGGTATATAAATCAGACTCTGTGGATGTAACACTATACTATAAGGACAAATCGAGGATCTAACAGCAAATATTCAACGTGCATAATACCTTGTACAATTAGCACATCTCGATTTTTATCTTATTGATAATATCTACTAAATCTCTCTGGAAATCTTATGAATAGCTTTTTCAATTTATTTACAACAAAAAAGTATTAATTTTAAAAATATTTACAAAGAGTATTAAATGTCATCAACCCAAACAAATAAAAGGATACAGTAAAAAAAAAATTAAGAAAATCATCTCCTAAATCAAAGATTAAAAAGCGAAAAAAAGGTCAAATTATGCAGAATTTCTAAAATTTTCACTTTATAAATATCATTAAGTTACTGACATAAAAACTTGAATTTTTAAACACCTAATGCAATTAATAGCAAAAAAAAAAAATATTTTAAAACATTTGCATTTTAAAAGTTTTTGCGAATTTTATTTACTCTAATTTCAACACTATCAAAATTAATTTAATCAAATCAATGCTTTTTTTATATACATTTACAAAAGTAAGATCTGAAAAGGTCTTCCCTTGTTTACAAAGAAATTAATGGCAAAAACTAGTCTTAATACATGACTGATGACACATTAATTCCCGATGAAATAAGAGTTTCAGTTGAGCTGAAACTTCTACACCACATAAAAGTTTTAAGACCTACATGCATTTTAGCTTCTTTATATTCCATATTGGATTGCTTCAGAGCAATCACAGCTCATGAAGTAAATAATGAAGTTGCCCTTTTCTCTTAATTCATGTAGCTGAAATTCTACAAGAAAAATTTATTCTACAGCTTCACAAAAAATATACATAGTAAAAATATTCACAAAAAAGAAATTTCATAAAAATTTTTATCTTAAAATTTGTTGCTTTTGGAAGGAGGGGAGGTTTTATTCTCCTCAAATTAAAAAAAAAATGTATGAATTAATTGTGTACAATAATTTTAACTTAGTAAAAAACAGGGAAATGATCTTTAAATTCAAAGGACAAGTAATTGGGTTGTCTGTTCTTTAAAATTAATTAAATCTACAAGAAAACAGCCAGCTATGTGAAATATACTACACGTAGGGAACTAGAAAGAAAAAACAGGAGATAGCATTACGTTATCTACAAAAGTTTTCATGGTATTTTTGAGAATTGTATATGGTATGGGCCCAGATTAAATGAAATATCACAAAAATTTTGAAATTTCAGATCTCTTACAAGCTGGCGAAGTTATAAAATCCACTTCTATACAGTCAACTTTCTGAATTTACATAAAACAAATTTGAATACTGAAATCATGCAACTTATAGAAAAAATCTGAATAAAAGAAACAAATACACATATAAAATGGTAATGTGCAATGTGTAACTATTTTTTATAAAATATCTCAATACACTTTTTTCATGTCCTAAAAATACAATAAACCTTCGTATAACAATTGTTCACAAGTGTAAAATTACATATTAAATACTAAAACTTAAACCACTTTAATTTTCCTTACAGTAATTTTTATTAATAAATCATTACATTGCATATACTTATCACTACAATCTTTTCCCCTAAAATATACAAAGCATTATCTTCTGTTTTAACGGTAATATTTGATTTTTTTTACACTGAACATACCAACACTTAATGCTCTCCTATATATATACTTCTACCTGTTACTGTATGTATAGTGTTAAATATACTTCAGTTCATCCAAATTTAAAACTTATTTGGAGAAAAGCATTTACATGTTATTTCATTATCACTGATATGCAATTAAAGTATCTTTTCATATAATAAATTTATACTTTAAGAAAGTTGAAACGACATCAGAGGAAAAAAGATTCAGAATTCTCGCTATGAAATTTAACTTTTGAAAATATATTAATAAAGTTAGACTAAATAAATGAAAATCATCATTAATTCAACCAGTTACCAAAGTTTATCATTAATAAATTGTGCTCAATTCTAATGAAAATCACAATTTGTATTAATTGTGAACAAGATTCTTTTACCAGGGCAATCCTAAATTTCATGAAACTTCTCAGTTCCCCAAATTATACATGAGCAAAATATTAAATTACTTCAAATTTTCTCTAAGAAATGCTAAATCAATACTCGTACCATTCAAAAACTAGGAACATATGTATTAAACTGCTGACTAATTTCGCCAAGCAAAAAGACATCACGAATTTTTTTAAAAAATTAGATCACTATTATTGTTACTGTGATCAGGAACTGGTTCCACTATTGGCTGTATATCGCAGCATTTGGCGGCTTTTTTATTTGAAGAAATTGGTCGATATTATACTATATGCAAGCTCCCCAAATTTGTGCTTTCAACATACGTCACAAAAAAATATCAGTGATTTTGGACGATTAGCCCCTTAATTTTGAAAAAAGCTCTCTGAAATTACCTTTTTTTACTGAATTTTTCATGAATATAGATTATTGCAAACAATAATCATAGAATTGATCCAAATACATTTCTGGATCAATATTTGTAACTAACTCAATGCAACAATTTATTAGCAGGATATATCAATATACATGAGCTTTATTTAATACCTATGTCAAAATTAAAATCTAGAGTATTCTTATGCTCAATACATTTCAGATAGATTTCTTTAACACTATGTTAATGCTTCAGTAACATGTTTATAGTCATTATATCAAATTTATCATCAAAATTGTTGAATTTACATTTTGATAACCCTTGTGCAAATACCAATAAATATATATTTGTTATCCATAGCAAAAAAAAAAAAAAAAATTATACATCTGTGTGACAAATTTATAACAGTCGAATTTTGAAAAACAAATGTGCTAAGAAATCCTCACATGTACCACATAATAAATAGATACCACTCAAATATTTTATTTTTTTTGCAAAAGGATTATGGATTCAAAAAAGACTTTATTTTGACCACGCACAAGAGAACAGGACTTTTATATTCAATATATGACACAAATATATATGTTCGACAATACATACATTTTAATTAAATTTTAATGCCTTTATTATTTACCACATTTAGAATTTAATTCTCAATAATTATATCTTTGTACTAAAATGGTACTGCGAATATAGACTTTCAAAATGTTGCATAATTTTTTACATATGGTAATTTTCATTTCTATTGTTGAAAATGGTATTTGATTCATCAAGTATAGACATTAATGAACTGTAGTAAATTAAGATATTTTCCATTTCTGTAGTGAATGCTTTCGAACTTTTTTTATTCATAAGAATGTAAAATTTTGTAAAATACTTTATATGTTTAACTTTTTATATGTATGTTCTCTATATAATTTAATTTAAAATAAACAAAAATTTACTTTGAAGTAATTACTGTAGACATCTATCCAAAATCCTTTTAGAAGTTTCTTTTATGAACACAAAAATAGTAAGAATGGAGCTCGATTTAGGTGGCGACGGTTTCTAAGTGTTGGTATTGAAAACAAGCCAATTCAAAGTGGTCAGGACATAATAAACAGTGAAGAGATGTTTAAAATCTTTACGCTTCATCATTATTACCACGTTTAAAAAAACACTCGCATTTTTACCAGGATATTAAACAAAAGATTTTTTTCCTACAATCATCTTATCTTTACTGTAATCGAGCAACCATATACAGTTAAGCAGGAAATTTTAGTGGGTATATTGCAAAAGTGCAAGAGCAAAATAGTCGTCGCATAATAATAAACAAAGAAATGTTGCGCTTGTTTGGCGGTAAGTAAACGAAAACATAATCACATGTCCTCTTCATGATAATCGCGCTAAAAATCTGGTTGTTTCTATGGTTACATTGTATAGTCACGTGAATCTATCAACCAATCACCAGATTCTCATGTAAACGGGCTGAAA